>AWOL01S0001595.1:283161-388344 GCA_000715115.1 Nicotiana otophora
ACGCGAACGCGACCATTGGGTCGCGAACGCGAAGGCTTGGGGGGAGCTTCCTTACGCGAACGTGTAGAAATACTCGCGAACACGAAGTCCTTAGGCCATTGTGCATCGCGATCGCGACAGGCCTCTCGCGAACGCGATGAAGGCATGTCTAGTGTTTTAAAACAGACTTGAAAGACGGGATTTGTTCAAAATTTCACATTTTCTTCACTTGAACTCAACCTTGGGTGATTTTTGAAGAGGGAATGCAATACCAAATCATAGGTTCGTGTTCTTAAACTCATTCCTTTCAATTTCCATCAACATCCACTAGATTTCTAGGCCTAAATCTTGTACTTTAAGGGTAGAAATTAGGGATTTTAGGAGAATTGGGGATTTTGTAAATTTGGGAATTTAAACCTCGATTTGGGGTCGGATTCCGGAACTAATGGCATATTCGGGCTCAGAGGTGAATGGGTAAACGGAGTTTGGTCCGAACCTCGAGTTTGGACCAAGCCGGCCCGGGGTCGGTTTTTTGACTTTTTTGAGAAAATTTGGGAAATCTGTAATTATTCATTAAAGTTGATTCCTTTGGCGATAATTGATGGTATTAAGCTATTTGTGACTAGATACGAGTGAGTTGGAGGTGAATTCTAAGGGAAAAGTGGTACTTGAGCAATGAGTGGCCTGCGAATCGAGGTAAGTGTCGTGTCTAATTTTGGCTTGAGGGAATATGTATTATGTGTTTATTTGCTACATGTTTGGTTGTTAAATACGATGTATAGGTGAGGTGACGAGCATCTATGTGATGTTGTGCCGTGATATGTGAGTGTTAATACACGAAGGGTGATGTCGTGCCATGATTTGTGAGTGATAAAGCACGAAGGGTGATGTCGTGCATATTATGAGAGGTTTAATGCACGAAGGGTGATGTCGTGCCGTTCTATTTATTTATTTGGTGATGTTGAGAGTAAAAGCACGAAGGGTGATGCCGTGCAGTTTTCCTTTGCTGTTTTATTTGCTCAATTCGTTTAAGGATTTTTGGTTTAATTCTGTCTTTTCATTATTCTCACTCTTTATATTGTATTTTCCCACTGTATATCCCCTTCCCATTATTTCTGCGTTATTTCTTTATTTATTGTTGTTGACACTAGCATGATTATACTGTTCAGGTTATATGTGGGTGTCTTTTCCTAGCCTCGTCACTACTTCGCCGAGGTTAGGCTTGACACTTACCAGTACATGGGATCGGTTTTACGGATGCTGCATTCTGCACTTTCTGTGTAGATTTTGGTACCGGCACTGGTTGATCGAGATTTTGCTATTGGTCTGTTGTTCGGAGACTCAAGGTACATCTGTCGGCGTTCCAGACCTTGAAGTCCCCGTCTATCTTTTATGTCCTACTGTTTTCTTTCATTCAGACAGTTGTATTTCTTTCAAACTATTACTTGTAGTAAATTCTAGATTGCTCGTGAATTGTGACTCCAGATCCAGGTGGTAGTAATTAATACAGTTTTATAATATTCCGTACTTATTATATTTCATCTTAGTTAATTATTGTTATTTACTGAATGGAAACAAGGAGTTGGTTTAATGATTCTCTAATGTTGGCTTGCCTAGCAAGTGAAATATTAGACGCCATCACGGTCTCGTCGGTGGGAAATTTCAGGTCGTGACATCAGCATACTCCTTTCTATATAAAATGCAATTATCAACACATGAATCTATCTTCACATAATCTAGACCCAAATCTTTTATGATCTTTTGAACTTCATAGATAGAATTAGAGAGCACATTTCCTTTGGGAAAAGTATCACTCAATAATGTCAATAAAGAGTCAAAAGAAGTATTACTCCAGTGTAACGACTCGACCGGTTATTTTGAGTATTAGCGCTCAGTTCAGTGGATTAAGGTCTCGATCAGTTATATATTATATGTTATGACGTGTGTGCGTAGTCGAGTTCGGACTTCGGAAGATTCGGGATTGATGAGGAAGAAGGATTTGTGTTTTAGAAGCTAAAGCGGTAAGAGTTGACTGTTATTTAACTTTTATATAAACGACTCTGCAATGGGGTTTTGATGGTGCCAATAGATTCATATGGTGATTTTGGACTTAGGCATACGTCCGGATTTGGATTTGGACGTTTGTAGGGTAATTTGAAGCATTTCAGCGAAAAATTTGAAAGTTGAAGTTTTTGGAAGGTTGAGAGATTAGACCGAGAGTTGACTTTGGCGATATCGGGGTCGTATTTCGATTTCGTGAGTTGGATTAGCTCTGTTATGTCATTTGGGACTTGCATGTAACATTTGACGTCATTACTGGTTGATTTGATGTGTTTCGGCATGAAGTTGGAATATTCGAAAGTTCATAAGTTCGATTCATGGTGCGATTCATAGTTCCGATATTGTTTGACATGATTTGAGACCTCGAGTAGGTTCGCGTTATATTACGGGAATGGTGAGTATATTTGGACTGGGTTCCGAGTGGCTCGGGTGAGTTTCGAACGAGATTCAGATCGTTTAGAGCATGTTGAATGAAGCAAGTTCTGGGAAGAACCTGGTGCAATCGCACCTGTGAAATTGTGACCGCAGGTGCGTGGCCGCTTTTGCGGTATTCTGGTCGCTTCTGCGACAATGGAAATGGCCATGTCTTGCCGCTTCTGCGGAGATTTTCACACAGGCGCGATGCCGCTTCTGCAGCTATAAGATCGCATATACGATGGGCTCGCTTCTACGGCTTCATTTGCGCTTCTGCGCAGTTGCAAATGCGAGCTTGCAGATGCGGAACTTGAGTCCGCAGATGCGAAAGTGCTGGGCAGAATTACATATATGTCGAGGGTTTGATATTTTTAACATATTTTGAGTTCTACACCTCGGTTTTGGGAATTGTTTCGTGGGTTTTTCAAGCAACTCATTGGGGTAAGTGTTCTCTACCCGAATCTTGTTATATATCATGAATCCATTGCAATTTTCATCATGTAATTAGTGAATTAAGTTGGAAATTTTGGAAAACATTGTAGAAATCTTTCAAAATGTAAAATGATGATTTGAAGGACTAATTGATGTCGTAAATTGATAATTTTGGTATGGTTGAACTCGTATCGGAATGGATGTTCGGGTTTTGTAAATTTTATCGAGTTCCAAGGTGTGGGCCCAGGGGTTGACTTTTTAGTTTTAATTAAACATCAAAGCTTTATTATCCTGAATTGTTTTCTATGAGTTTTATTTATGAATTGAAGTTATTTTGGCTAGATTTTAGCCGTCCGGAGGTTGTTTCACTCGAGCAGGTCATTTAGAGTAATGATCTAGCTTCTTTGAGGTAAGTATCTTGTTTAACTTTATTGGGGGGGAGGGGAACTACCCCTAGGTATTGAGTCTTTGGTGCTAATTGTGTCATGTGAAGTTCATGTACGCGAGGTGACGAGTACGTGCTCGGGCTTATTTGCTGAAAGTTGACCTTTTAGGGCTCTTAGGTTCTTATGTTAATTAGATATGGAGCTGTTTGTTATGTTAAGTTCCCCGTTTACTAGTTTCACCTCTACGGGTCTTAATTGGAATTAATTACTTCATGTTCAACCCTTATTGCCTATTTGACTCTTGTGTGCCTTAACTAAAGTTGTTGTCTCTTCGATTGCCATGATATCCTTTCCTAATTGTTTATCCTTAATTAAAGTTATTATTATCTCTTCTGTAATTGTCTATCCTTATTTGAGGTTATGATTATCTTTTCTGTTGCTTATCCTTAATTGAATTTGTTGCATCTCTTCGTAATTGCTAAACCCTAAATAAATTTTAGTTATCCTTTGTCGTAGTTGCCTCATCCTTATTTAGAATAATTTGTTACATATTATTTCTCCCTTGTTGAGCCATTCTTATTGAGGCTAGTATTCCCTATTGTGTTTATTCTTTGTGAGCTTGTTCTACTGCTTCTTTGTGACCCAAAGCTTGAGTTGATTTACTTGTCGTATTCTCGTGCTATTATTGTTGTTGCTGTTGTACTCAGTTTGTTGAGCCGAGGGCCATGCGCGGTTGTGGTATTGACACTGTTTGCATGAAATATTGTGGAATATGGGCACATGTTGTGAAGGTCATTCTATTGTGATGTTGTCTTTTTGGCACATGATATTGTTTGGAGGTTTTGTTCGGGTGTTTGCACGAGGTTTCTGCCGTGCTGTTATTACTATTGATATATGCACATGCGGCGTGACAAGGCGGGATATATATGTGGGTTTGCGCATGTGGCGAGACAAGGTGGAAATATTATTATGCGTGTGCGGCGAGACAAGGCATGCATTTACTTTATTATTGTGCACGTGGCAAGACAAGGTGGGCTATGTCGGGGATTGATATGTGATGACTTGAGATGGCCTGGGGGCTTTGTTGTTGATATTTGTGTAGTGGCGTGCCTAACTTGTATGAGTTTTACCTTGTGCAAATTGTGGGGATCGTTTCTTATGTGCCGTGCATTTTCTCTACTCTTACTCTTTGGCCTGAACTATAATAGAACACTTGCACAAGCATACACGTACTTTATCACCCTATCGGTTTAAGAAGATGTACATTGATGCTACTTATCATTTGTACGTACTCTGTCTACTTGTATTATATGTGAGAATTATTCTATGGGCACGTGAGTCGTCAGTGCAGTTACCAGTTGTAATGAGGGCACAAGATGCCAAGCGATTAGGTTCACGAATTGGGACCCGTGAATTGTGAATATTTTTTAGGTTTGGTACCTCGTGGGGATTATTGGTTAAACTTGGTGTGAAAGCGGTTATTCTTATCAAGTTACTACTTGTCTTTCCTTTATTTGTTTTTCACCGAATTTAAACAGAGTCCAGCATTACTCTACTGTGTTATTACTTGTGGTGTCCCGCTGCTAATTGTTGCTTCTATTTCCTATTGTAAGCACCGTATTATTGTTGTCATTATGCGTAGTTCTATAGAGATATCGTACTCTGTTACTTCTATACCTATACTTGTTCAGGTTATCTAGTCCAGTAGGTATCTTGACTGTCCCTCGGTTCTATTCCATTTAGGTTAGTCTTTATACTTACTAGGTACCGTTGTGGTGTACTCATACTACACTTCTGTATATTTTTGTGCAGATCCAGGTAATTCGGAGTCAGTCGATCGCTAGCTAGCTGTACGGATCTTGCTGTGGAGACTCAAGGAAAATCTGTTGTTGCGTTCACAAGCCTCGGAGTCACCTTCTATTATTGTACTTGCACTGTTCATCTCAATTTTGAAACAGTTGTATTTAGAGGTTTTTGTAGCAAATTTAATAGAGCGTATGACTTGTACTACCGGTTTTGGAAATTGTAACTGTATATAAGATTTTTATCTCATATTCTTTGTTTGATGGTTGATTTCTTCTATTAATTCAGTAAGTGTTAGACTTACCTAGTCTTAGAGACTAGGTGCCGTCACGACATCCTACAAAGGGAAACTAGGGTCGTGACATCCAACAATGTAGACACTTCATCTGAAAAAAGATGCATTACAAATGAGAGTTTGGAGAACTTTTCACAATCTGGATACAACTTTTGCTCTGCATCCTTTAATAACCTATAAAAACTTTTAGCTTCTGTATTTGGCTCTTTGTACCTAGACTCATCGGTCTCATCAAATTCAGGACTATTAGAGGGAATACCACGATACATGTCATGCAACATTTCAAAAGTGCGAGCATCATCATTCCCTAAATTTGAATATGTATCAGAATTTGTTTCATCATCTGAAGATGAATCTGACTCGCCATGATAAATCCATCTGTTATAGGTCAGATCTATTCCCCACCTAAGTAAATCCGTCTTCATCTCATCGCGTGATTTTTTAAGCACATTATTATATTTAATGCACGGACACTGGATTCTTACACCAACCTCAAGATTAGAAAATGCAAAGTTCAAAAAATATTCCACACCATTCAAGTATTCCGGCAATGTCCTATTCTTAATAAGTAGCCAATTCTTATCCATCATATACTTACCTACAATGAAATATAAAACAAGAAATATAAAACTATATAATTAGAATTGTAAAAGTATATATTTAACTTTCTATCGCTGCTATTAATGGCGCAAATGCGATTTAATAGGGCCCGAACGCAAGAACGAACACTGATTAAAAATTAAAAATGCACATTATTAACCTCTTTAAGATTATGGAGATTTACATCCGAACTTCGTACTCAGGCTCAGCCCGAGACACCAATTAATAACTATAATAAAATATACATTATTAACATCTTCAATATCATCAGTATATAGTAGAATCCAACCAAAAAAACTTGTGATTTCGCAAGTGAAATTGGGTACCATTAAAGAAGAAATATTTAACTTTCTATCGCTGCTATTAATAGCGCAAATGCGATTTAATAGGTCCACAATGCAAGAACGAACACTGATTAAAAACTAAAAATGCACATTATTAACCTCTTCAAGATTATGGAGATTTACACCCGAACTTCATACTCAGGATCAACCCGAGACACCAATTAATAACTATAATAAAATATACATTATTAACATCTTCAATATCATCAGTATATAGTAGAATCCAACCAAAAAAACTTGTGATTTCGCAAGTGAAATTGGGTACCATTAAAGAAGAAATTTTTAGACAGGATTAACCACGTCTAAAAATTTTATTCTATTGCGAATTCAACTTACATATTCCATAAATTAAAAAAACAAAGAAAGGGGCAAAAACTAACAAAATAATACTAACGAAAGCATTTAAAAACTTTTCCAGTAAAGTAAAAACAATGAAAATCAAAGCTACTTTACTTTTTTCAACCAGAAAATATGCCACTAATAGCAGCAAGAGAAACTTTAGTTTGAGGTATAAAAACCCTCTTCTCATAAATCCTTTATTCTCCAATTCTCATCTGATAGGCTATATGTATATCCCTGTTATGTTTTGATGATCTAATAAACTTACTGTAAAGAACCAGATAAGGAACCTGTTAGATATTCTCAAGACCTTAAGATCAAAAGGTTCCAGCTTGGGATATGGTTCAACTCTTCAGAGTCAAAGGAACAACAGAGGGAACAGATAGCTATCGTTTCCCGAGGAAACTGCACAAGTTAACTGCCCCAGCTGTAAAGTTGCTGCCTGCACACGCTACAGTGCAGAAACAGTGCAACAATCAACTTTATGTGGAGTATCTTTTACCTACCTTGCTTGCATCAAACTAGTGATGTCACAAATGCATTATTAACATCAAGGAAGATAAAACAAATTACTTGAATACTCAGAATTTACTCAAGCACACTCACTGTGATTGATTATTAAGAAAATGATTCTCAAGTGCATCAAGAATAAAGAATAACACTACTACGGGCCAGCTCCCCATATCAAGTTATTGTATGTCCTTAGTTGAGTTGTAACTTTGTAATAGTTCTTCAATTGTAATTCCTACTTAGCTTGTTTAGAAGCATTGCATAGAAAACCCTTTGTAAATCATAAACCCTTGTGTTTGTGTCTTAGCTAGAGTTAGTCGAGTTGTAAAGTCTTTGTAATAGAGTTATTACAAAGTGGCTTGTAATAGAGCGTTACAAGTTAGTGAGGGATTAAGAGGTTAATTCCTAGGTTACATAGGTTGTAATCTGAAAATTGCTCAGTAGTGAAGTTGAAATCCTACAAGAGTAGGTCGTGGTTTTTAATCCCGTTGAGCTAGGAATTTTCCACGAAACTCTCAGTGTTTTTTACTTTCTGCTATGTTCATGTAATCTGTGAAAACTAATAGAGAACATGGTTCTCTATATAGTTTGGTGGACT
Organism: Nicotiana otophora; assembly: GCA_000715115.1. Lineage (NCBI taxonomy): Eukaryota > Viridiplantae > Streptophyta > Magnoliopsida > Solanales > Solanaceae > Nicotiana > Nicotiana otophora. Next base: position 290,923 of record AWOL01S0001595.1, read on the forward strand.
CTCGAATTCTATCAAGTGGTATCAGAGCAGGTTCTTTCTATCAGGCTAACACCTAGAAATGATCCTCATGGCTGCTCCGCCAAATTTCGAAGAAGGCCAGTCTACTTACAGACCACCTAGGTTCAACGGACAGTATTATGGATGGTGGAAGACTAGGATGCACAACTTCATTATGGCTAAAGATTCAGAGCTATGGGATGTTATCTGTGATGTACCCTTTGTTCCAACCAAGAATCTTGGCGACCCAGTTGTAGCCATTCCCAAGATGAGGAAGGAATTCAATGAGGCTGATCGAAAGGTCGTAGAAAAGAATTTCCGTGCGAAGAAAATTTTTGTTTGTGGCATTAATCCTGATGAATACAACAGGATATCGACATGTCAGTCAGCCAAGGAAATCTGGGAAGCCCTTCAGACAGCTCATGAAGGAACAACACAGGTTAAGAAATCTAAGATCGACATGCTCACAACTGAATACGAGCTCTTCAGGATGAAAGATAATGAATCCATTCAAGATATGCATACTCGGTTCACCTCTATCATTAATGAGCTTCACTCTCTTGGTGAAATTATTCCAAGAAACAAGCTTGTCAGAAAAATCCTTAGTGTGCTGCCCAGTTCTTGGGAAAGCAAAGTGAATGCAATTACAGAGGCGAAGGACTTGAAGGAGCTAACCATTGAAGAGCTTGTCGGCAACCTGAAAACATATGAAATGAAGAAGAAGAAGAAGAAGAAGAAGAAGAAGAAGAAGAAGAAGAAGAAGAAGAAGAAGAAGAAGAAGAAGAAGAAGAAGAAGAAGAAGAAGAAGGACAATTAAAGAAGAGAAACCAAAAGGGAGAAGAACTTGGTCCTCAAGACAGACAACAATGATTCAAGTGGTGAGGATGGTGATATGGCTTATTTGACAAGAAGATTCCAGAAGATAGTTCGCAGAAATGGAGGCATTCCAAAAAGGGAAAGTTCTATCAAGCCAAAAAATTATGACCTCTGTCACAAATGTGGCAAGCCGGGATACTTCATCAAGGATTGCCCTCTCCTAAAGCAAGATCAGTACAAAAACAACTTTGACAAAGCAGACAAGAGGAACTCGGTTCCTGATAAACGCTTCAAGAGAAAGAATGCCGCTGACAATATTGTAAAGCAAGCTCTTGCTGCATGGGGAGACTCCTCCGACGAATCTAAAGAAGAAAATGATCATGGTGATAGTTCAATGATGGCAGTGGAAAGTGAAGCAACTGAGTATGACTCAATCTTTACCTTGATGGCTCAGTCAAATGATGATGATGATGACGACGATGATGAGGTAAATTTTCTGGATGTTCAGAGAAATTTGAAATCTTATTCTCCTAAAAACCTCATGTCTTTGGCAAATGTATTAATTGATGCTTATCACGGTCTTATAAATGATAAGGATGCTTTAACTGTGGAGTTAGGAGAAGCAGAACAAAGCAGAGATGACTTAGTAGTCATTGTTGTTGATTTAAAGGAAATAATTGAGAACCTGAAGAAAGAGAAAGATGCCTTATATGAAAAAAAATTGTAAATATATAACATGAAAGAGATGATCTAATGGTCGTGGTGGTAGACTAAAAGAGACCTTTGAGTGTGTAAGAAAGGAAAAAGAAGTCTTAGCTGAGAGAGTTACTAACATTGAGCTTGAGAGAGATGACCTATTAGTGGTGGTAGTGGACTTGAAGGAAACAATTGGGGAACTTAAAATAGAGAGTATGCCTGAAAATTCTCAAAAGGAAAAGGAAGTTGCAAGTGAGGCACACATTAAGCTTGAAAGTGAGTTAAATTCAGTGAAGTTTAGTCTGTGTGCTGAGCTTGAGAAAAACAAACAACTTCAAGAAGAACTAGGTAGAGTGAAGAGTGATCTTGAAAAATCACTCAAGTGGACCTGGTCCTCTGATGCTATCACTGCCATGTACACCAATAATGGGGGAAACGGGCAGGGGATTGGGTTCCAAAGGGAAAATATTCCCTACACCCTCATAGCAAGTACGTTATTGTACCGGACAATTGACGTTGCACTCACTGCGGTAATACTGGGCACTTTAAAGAAAACTATATGGCTAGATTTCAGTCTCCGCAGAAAAATAAAGTTTTTGCTGAAAAAGTAACTACTGGTAGAGAACCTGGTCCATCATATAAAAAACGCATAATGCCTGCTTGGACCAGAAGATCCCTCATTCACCCTTTTCCTCATTACAAGGGACCCAAACTCGTTTGGGTTCCTAAGTCTAACTCCTGATTTTCTTGTGCAGGGAACAATGAAATGAAGCATCCTACAATGGTACATGGATAGTGGTTTCTCAAAGCATATGACTGGAAATACAAATGATTTCCTTTCACTTAAGGCCCTAGAAGGAGGGAGTGTATCCTTTGGAAATAGAAAGAAAGGATACATTCTAGGAGTTGGAAGGATTGGGAAGTCTCTCTCACACTCAATCGAAAATGTGTACTACGTGAATGGGTTAAAGTATAGCTTGCTAAGTGTTTCCCAGATCCGTACTAGTCACAAAATAGTCATAAACCTAGTGACTGGTGAGGTAGTGCTAGTGGCAAGAAGATACAAAAATATCTATGTTATTGGTTTTGAGTCTCTGCAGAATGGTGATCTTAGTTGTCTAAGTGTTGTTGATGATGATGCTAAATTATGGCGTAAGAGGCTGGGTCATGTAAGCTTCACATTGCTAAACAAATTGGTCAGGAAGGACCTGGTTCGTGGTTTGCCCAAGTCAAGCTTCAATGATCACAAAGTGTGTGATGCATGTGTAAAAGGCAAGCAAGTCAGATCCTCATTCAAGCCCAAAAAGGAAGTCAGTACCTCAAGGCCACTTGATCTTCTTCACATGGATCTATGTGGAACTATGAGGGTGCCAAGCAGAGGAGGAAGGAAGTACATTTTTGTGATAGTTGATGACTACTCCAGATTCACTTAGACCTTGTTTCTCAGAACCAAGGTTGAAACTTTTGAAGTGTTCATTGCTTTTGTCAAAAAGATCCAAGTGAAGATGGGTAATAAGGTAGCCTGCATCAGGTCTGATCATGGGACAGAGTTTGACAATGCCAAATTTGATGAGTTTTGTACTGAAAATGGTATCACTCACAATTTCTCAGCTCCAAGAACACCTCAACAAAATGGTGTTGTAGAGAGGAAAAATAGAACTCTTGAAGACATGGTAAGGACATTGTTGATTGACAGTGGGATTGTAAAGAATTTCTGGGCAGAAGCTGTCAACACTGCTTGCTACTTGGTGAACAGGTGCATGATCAGGTCCCTTCTGAACAAGACTCCATACGAACTGCTGAATGGAAGGCAAGCTGACGCATCTAAGGACTTTTGGGTGTAAATGTTTTGTTCTCAACAATGGAAAGGAAGCTCTAGGAAAATTCGATGCGAAAAGTGATGAAGGAATCTTTCTAGGATACTCATCTCAAAGCAAAGCTTACAAAGTATACAACAAAAGGACTCAATGTGTTGAGGAAAGTATATATGTGATCTTTGATGAATCTCACCTCTCCTGTGAGAAGGACAGACATGCTAATCAAGATGAAAAACCTTTATTTGTTCCAGGAGAAGTTATTGACATGGAAAATGAAAAAGCAGATATGATGAGTCATGTAAAAGAATCCAGTGAAGATGATGCGAGTACACCTCCATCTATTGGAGAGGAACCCGGTCCCCTGATCACACCAACTGAAGCTGAAAATAGAGTTGTTGATGCAGTCCAAGGTGCTCCACTTGCTGAAGCAAGAAGCGGCCAAGAACCTCAGTCAGATATACCTGGCTTCTCTACCAATGAGATTCGAGTACCAAATTGGAAGCACAAAATCTCACATCCTCTTGACAACATAATCACCTCTCTTGACTCAGGAGTTCAAACTAGATCAAAATCAAGAAACTCACTTGCCTTTTCAGCCTTTCTTTCCCAAATAGAGCCCAAAATTGTCAAAGAAGCATTGAAAGATACAGACTGGATCACAGCTATGCAAGAGGAGCTGCATCAATTTGAAAGAAACAAGGTATGGCGCCTGGTCCCTCAACCTGTAGATCGAACTATCATAGGGACCAAGTGAGTATTCAGGAACAAACTTGATGAGTTTGGAAATACAACAAGAAACAAGGCAAGGTTTGTAGTTCAAGGCTACAATCAGGAAGAAGAAATTAATTATGATGAAACATTTGCTCCAGTTGCTCGAATGGAAGCTATTAGAGTTCTTATTTGCCTTTGCATCTCATATGGAGTTCACATTGTTCCAAATGGATGTCAAAAGTGCATTTATAAATGGCTACCTGGAAGAAGAAGTTTATGTCAAGCAGCCTCCTGGATTTGAGTGTCATGAGCATCCTAAGCATGTATTCAAGCTGGACAAGGCATTATATGGGCTAAAGAAGGCTCCCCGAGCTTAGTATGAAAGGTTATCAAAGTTTCTTCTAGAAAATGATTTTACAATAGGGAAAATTGACAACACTCTTTTTCTGAAGAAACGAGGGAGGAACTTTCTCATTGTTCAGGTATATATTGATGATGTCATTTTTGGAGCCACAGTTGACTCTCTTTGTGAAGAGTTTGCAAAACTCATGGGGAGTGAGTTTGAGATGAGTATGATGGGAGAATTAAATTTCTTCCAGGGACTTCAAATGAAGCAATCTCAAAAGGGAACAATGATAAGTCAGCAGAAATACATCAAGGAGCTGCTAAAAAGGTTTGACATGGAAACATAAAAAGTTATTGACACTCATATTGCCACAGCTACTAGTCTAGACATGGATGAACCTGGTTCTCCTGTAAATCAGACCATGTGTAGAGGGATCATAGGGTCACTTTTGTATCTCACTGCAAGCAGACAAGACATTGTGTTCAGCGTAGGCCTTTGTGCAAGATTTCAATCTAATCCAAAGGAATCTCATCTGAAGGCTGCCAAGAGAATATTGAGATATCTCAAAGGAACGCAGGACCTGGTTCTGTACTATCCCTCAGGTGACAACTTTAATCTTGTTGGGTATGCTGATGCTGATTATGCAGGATATCTGGTGGACAGGAAAAGTACGTCCGGAATGGAACATTTCCTAGGTTCCTGTCTAATCATGGGGTACAAGGAAGCACAAATCTGTGGCACTCTCAACTGCAAAAGTGGAATATGTAGCAGCTGCTTCTTGATGTGCTCAATTGTTGTGGATCAAACAGCAGTTGGAAGACTTTGGAGTGTTCTCTGAATATGTACCCCTTATGTGTGATAATACAAGTGCACTCAATATGGCAAAAAATCGAGTCCAACATAAGAGAACCAAGCACATTGATGTGTGTCACCACTTCTTCAGAGACAATGGTGAAAAGGGGCTCATTTGTATGAAATTCTGCAGCACAAAAGATCAGATTGCAGACATATTTACCAAGGCCTTGAGCAGAGAATATTTTGAAAGAAATCGCCTAACACTGGTGTTAATAAAACCCAACTGAGAACCTGGTCCCTCAATGATTGGATATGAAAGAAATGTTTAGGTAAAATTAGTTAAAAAGTATTTTCTGGCACAGTCTAACTCATCTTTATACCGTTACAGGTAGACACGCATGATGATCACAGAGCAAATAGGTAGAGAATGTAGTACACGCTGGTAAAAAAGGGAAAGCTTACAGATGCAAGACTAGTCGGGGAACCTGGTTCTCCTGACATAGGTTAGTAACTTCTTTGTTTTCCCATGCACAATTTTGAACGGTTAAAACAAGTGCCACATCATCAGTGTGTCAGTTTCTTTTCCTTGCGTCTTGTGAACCCAAACGTCTCACCTGTTAATAATCGACCCGACTCCCAAAACTGCCGTCATTTCTTAACGGATCCCTCATCCATCTTAAATACATCCATCACTGTCACAACTCTTCACATCAAAATTCAAACTCTTCCTTCTTCTTCCTCTTTTCAAACTACCCATCTCTTATCCTCAACTCATCACTTCTCTCCATGGCTGAAAATCACGAAACCTCAAGTGTTCTAAGTGACACCCCATTGCGTCCTCACCTATTCAAACACCTATATTAGACTCCTCCCTCAACACCACCACTAGCCAAAACCCTATGGCAGAGTCACCCCCACACTATGTCTCATCTCCTACCCAATCGAGTTCTGGTTCTCATAGAAGTCTCAAAATCTCAACTCCTAAAAGATTTATGGTTACAAGCTCTCCTTCTGCCTTGCCGGAAAAACTGGGTGAAAAAAGTCTTGTTGATGAAGAAGAGAATCAAGAAATCTCTAGTCTTCCTTTGGATGAAGGCTCAAATATAGATCCAACTGTTGGTTTTGAAAATGCTTTAGTTCCCAATCTTGAGCCTACATGTACAACTTCTTCTTCTTCTACAATTTCAATGAAGTTACAAGAGAAAGAAGCAATAGAGAACATGATATCTATAGCTAATGAAGGGGTTGTTGTAGAAGTAAGTGTGGATAGGTCTGAGGCTGAGGGGGAAGAGTCTAAGACTGTGGTTGAGGGTAGAGAGCTTGTGCCTATTGAACAATCGGTACAAGACAATACTACTGGGGTCCCAAATGAGGGACTTGATACCTCCTCAGAGGATCCAACTCAGGGGTCCTCTCAAAAGACCTAGGTCAGTATTGATCCTGCTCCCTCCCGTCATTTCAATACTGAGCCTTTGTCTGTGATCATGCCTGAGATGAGATCTGATTCTGATGAAGTAGTTGGGGAAGTGAAAAGGATTTTGATGATATGCCAATTGCTAGTTTCACTAATCGTAGACCAATGGTTGCTCAAGCGTCTACTCCTAAGCGACCTACTACAAGGTTGCAAAGGAAGGAGGCTATTGAGTTTGCGCTTAAGAATAGCCAAGCTAAGTCAAGGAGAAGAAAATTAGTAAAAGATGAGAAAGATGTGAGCGAGAAAACAGTGTTAGTTTTGAATGTGGATGATGAAGTAGAAAAGGAACATGGTTCCTTGACTAGAAAGCGCTCATAGAAGCATGGTCTCCCCAAGCCTAAAAGGGGATCTTTTGTGTCTGCTGAAAGTCTGAACAAGTCTGATGATGATGTTGCTAGTGAAAGTATGGTGAAAGAATCTGGTGATAAGTTGGTAGAAGAGTCTGCTGCCAGGGTGATGGAAGAATTGGGTGAAAGGTCTGTGAAGTCTGATGAAAAAGGAAAGAATATTCGCAAGTCTGCTAAGAGAAAAGCTGATACAGATGAGGAACCTATTTCCTCAAAGAAGGCCAAAGTTAGTGATCCAATGAGTGCTGGGAAAGAGAAGTTGAGGAATCAAAAGTTGCTATGGAGCCTCACATTTGCACCTGATATTTTGGAGGAGGCTGGTATGAGACAACTGGTTGAAATTTGTGAGTTTTAATAGTGGACACATTTGTTCACAAGTAATGCTCCAAAGGTGTATGAGGAGGAAGTTCAAAGTTTCTATGCCGACCTCTTCAAAGTTAAGGATGATCACATCTGTGTGCTGGTGAATGGAGGTGATATGGTAATGGACTCTGCTTTGTTGGGATCTATTCTGGGTGTGCCTGCTGAAGGGTTGTCTAGTGTTCAGGGATCTTGTTCTTAAAATTTCAGAAACACCATCCTGAAGGACAGAGCAGTTCAGCAAGGGAAACAGGCACAGAAGAAGGCCCTCCTTCCAGTGTACCAACTGCTATTTGAGATGGTGAACAATGTCTTGCTCCCTCGTGCTAAGAGAAGATCTATCAGTTCTCGTACAGACCTGTTCTTTATGGAAGCACTGGACAACTTCACTACCATCAACCTGCCTGGGATCATGATAGAGCACATGCAGAAAGTGGCAGATTTTAAAGATGGTAATCGTGGGTTGCCTTATAGGTTGCATCTCACCAAGGTCTTTGAGTGCTTCAAGGTTCCTCTAGGACAAGCTAAACTGGGCACTAAGAAGAAAACTTTCTCCAAGTCCACTCTGAAAGAATGTGAGTGCATTGATAGGGCTGGAGGAGTTGGAAGCACTTCTACCATTTCTCAGTTGATCAACACTCAGAACAGTGCTACTGCTGAGATAAGGCAGTTGAAAGCAAGGAATGTTATTCTTGAGAGTCAGTTGAGTCAGCTTTAGGAGGCACCTGGTTCAGTATCTCTTAAAGTGAAGAGGTTGCACGTCTCACCAAGGAGAATGTTGAGCTCAAGAAGCAGGTGGAGGACCTGAAAGAGAACTGCTCAATGAGAAAATATCGGCAAATGCTCTAATGGATCTCATCCTCCAAGCCCTTGCCTCATCCTCTAAGCTCTCTCCTTCTAGTGTCCCCTCAGTGTCAAGTCTTAAGTATTGGTTTCCTATGATTAGTTTTTTTATGATGTTTGTGGTATTTGTTTTTGTTGTTCTAAACTGTGGATGGTTGTCAGTAACATTGACTCTGCTCCCTATTTTCAAATCCAAATTGTTAATGGAAGCTTTTCCCTTTTTTTGTATATGCCTTGTCTTTATGCTCTGTTTTTAATCATGTTGTGTGCACACAAGTGGCATGAGTTAACTCAAGCTAGACTTCTTTCTGCTATAAGCCTATTACTAATCGTTTTATGAGGCCAAAAGGGGGAAAAATAATTCAGGGGGAATATAATGGGAAACAGATTCAGGGGGAATTCAGGAAATGCTGGTTCTTAGGGGAACTTGAATTATAAGTTTGTCATCATCAAAAAGGGGAAAATTGATAGGCTATATGTATATCCCTGTTATGTTTTGATGATCTAACAAACTTACTGTCAAGAACCAGATAAGGAACCTGTTAGATATTCTCAAGACCTTAAGATCAAAAGGTTCCAGCTTGGGATATGGTTCAACTCTTCAGAGTCAAAGGAATAACAGAGGGAACAGATAGCTATCGTTTTCCGAGGAAACTGCACAAGTTAACTGCCCCGACTGTAAAGTTGCTGCCTGCACACGCTACAGTGCAGAAACAGTGCAACAATCAACTTTATGTGGAGTATCTTTTACCTACCTTGCTTACATCAAACTAGTGATGTCACAAATGCATTATTAACATCAAGGAAGGTAAAACAAATTACTTGAATACTCAGAATTTACTCAAGCACACTCACCGTGATTGATTATTAAGAAAACGATTCTCAAGTGCATCAAGAATAAAGAATAACACTACTACGGGCCAGCTCCCCATATCAAGTTATTGTATGTCCTTAGTTGAGTTGTAACTTTGTAATAGTTCTTCAATTGTAATTCCTACTTAGCTTGTTTAGAAGCATTGCATAGAAAACCCTTTGTAAATCATAAACCCTTGTGTTTGTGTCTTGGCTAGAATTAGTCGAGTTGTAAAGTCTTTATAATAGAGTTATTACAAAGTGACTTGTAATAGAATATTACAAGTTAGTGAGGGATTAAGAGGTTAATTCCTAGGTTACATAGGTTGTAATCTGAAAGTTGCTCAGTAGTGAAGTTGAAATCCTACAATGGTAGGTCGTGATTTTTAATCCCGTTGAGCTGGGAATTTTCCACGTAAAAACTCTCAGTGTTATTTACTTTCTGTTGTGTTCGTGTAATCTGTGAAAATTAATAGAGGACCTGGTTCTCTATATAATTTGGTGGACCCTCCAATTCTATCATCATCTTTTTTCTAATCCAAAAATTTCGAGTTGTATCATAAATAGAAAAAACAGAATAGATTCCATAGGTATGGCAAATTAAGAAGAAGAATACACATTAAACGAAATCAAAAGCTGGAAGAACCAGACATTGAGTAGAAATGAAATCAAAAGCGAGAACTCACCAGATTCTAGGTAGAACACAGTGGTAGAGATCGAAAAATTGAACACACCAGATGCAAAACCTTAGTTTAGCAGAATAATGAAAAGAGAAAACCTAGATGCAGTGGAAATTAAAATTGGGCGCTAAGAATGTAACGATCCGGCCGGAAATTTTGAGTATTACAGCCTTGTTTCTCCATTCACTACTCAATTTATACTTTATATCTGTTATATGACTTATTGGTTAGTTAGTTCGGGTCCGGAGAGAATTCAGAGTGAAATGAGACACTTAGTCTCATAATTGAAGTTGACCTGAGGTGGACTTATATGTAAACAACGTCGGACAAGGTGGGTTGCTCTGATGGTAAGCACCCTCCACTTCCAACCAAGAGGTTGTGAGTTCGAGTCACCCCAAGAGCAAGGTGGGGAGTTCTTGGAGGGAAGGATGCCGAGGGTCATTTGGAAACAGCCTCTCTACTCCAGGGTAGGGGTAAGGTCTGCGTACACACTACCCTCCCCAGACCCCACTAGTGGGATTATACTGGGTTGTTGTTGTTGTTGTAACGTCGGATTTGAATTTTGATGATTCCAATAGCTCTGTATGGTGATTTTGAACTTAGGAGCGTGTCCAAAAAATTATTTGGAGGTCGGTAGAGAAATTAGACTTGAAATGGCGAAAGTTGAATTTTTGAAAAGTTTGACCGGGGGTGACTTTTTGATATCGGGGTTGGAATACGATTCAGAAAATTTTTATATCTCCGTTATATCATTTATGACTTTTGTGCAAAAGTTGAGGTCAATCGGACTTGATTTGATAGGTTTCGGCATCGAATGTAGAAGTTGGAAATTCTTAAGTTTCATTAAGCTTGAATTGGGGTGTGATTTGTGATTTTAGCATTATTTGATATGATTTGAGGTTTTGACTAAGTCCGTATGATATTTTAGGACTTGTTGGTATGATTTGGCGGGTCCCGAGGGGCTTGGTTGTATTTTTGGATCATTGGTTGATAGACTAGTAAAGTTAAGAAATTTGGGAGTTTGACCATGGTCAATATCGGATTAAGACGATCTCTTTTCCGTGTTTTGAGTATGTGAGCAGGTCCGTAGCATGTTTTATGATTGAAATTCATGTATGGTTTGTGTCCGGGAGGTTCCGGATGAGTTTCAGGGTGGTTACGGATCATTTCGGAGAAGTTTGAGTTTGCTGGTTTCTGGTGAGGTACTGTTCATTTGCAATTGCGAACAATTTATGGCAATTGCGAAAACACTGTTCATTCGCAATTGCGAATCATTTATGGCAATTGCGAAAACACTGTTCATTCGCAAATGCGAAGTTTTTGTCCGCAAATGCGAACCTGGACACCGATTTGGAGCTCGGGAAGAGGCGATGTTTGGGAGATTTTCAAAAAAAACCATGGGGTAAGTGTTTTTAACTCAATTTTGATTAAAATACCTGAATCCATTGCTGTTTTTATCCCGAAATCAGTGAATTGGATTGAAAATGGTATAATTTTTTATAGACTTTAACTGGGAATTTGGAGGTCGAATTGATGTCAGAATTTGGTAAAATTTGTATGATTGGACTCGTGGTTGGACAAGCGCTCATATTTTGTAACTTTTGTCGGGTCCCGAGATGTGGGTCTCACGGGCGATTTTTGAGTGTAATTTCAGATTTTGTGGGAAAATTAGTATTTTGATATAGAATTAATTCATAGAATTTGTGTTGACTGAAACGAATTAATTGTGACTAGATTCGAGACGTTTGGAAGTTGATATGCGCAGAATGGAATTTCTGGAGCATTGTTTAGCTTGCTTGACATTGGATTCGGCTTGTTCGAGGTAAGTAACTCTTCTAATCTTGGAGCTGAGGGTATAAACCCTGAATATATGTATTATGTGAATTGTTGGGAGGTGACGCACATGCTAGGTGACGGGCGTGTGGGCGTGTACCATGGTAATTGTGACATAATTGTTTCCTTGAAATTTTGTAGTCAAATAATCTTGGCATTTTCTATGTAGTTTTATGTGCTAAAGAAATTGATGTGAGAATCATATTAAAAATCATGTTGAAGCTATGTGCTAGTATTATTGGGACCCAAAGAGGTCATATTGCTGTGAATTATTTATTTTAAATTGAAAATTCATACTCAGTCATATTCATGTCATTACATATCATATCTCAGTCTCTGTTGTTATTTATTGATACATCATATCATTATTTTCGGGCTATTTTCACGACATTGTGAGCTCATGAGAGAGAGACTGGAGAGATTGATGACTGAGTGAGGCCGAGGGCCTGATTGTGAGGATATGGGATCGGGCTGTACGCCGCAGCAGGCCATATTAGATTTATATACTTTATTATTATGGGATCGGGCTGCACACCGCAGCATGCCAGATTGGCTTATTATAGCACGTAAGTTATCCGTGCGGATACAGATATTGATACTATAGCACGTGAGTTGTCCATGCAACACGTGAGTTGTTCGTGCAGCACGTGAGTTGTACGTGAGTTATCCGTACAGCACGTGAGTTGTCCGTGCAGATTATAGCGCTTGGGCTGAAGGAGCCCCTCCGGAGTCTGTACACATCCCTAGTGAGCGCAGGTACCTACTAAGTGCGAGTGTCGAGTGCGGAGCGACTGTGAGGACTGAGTGACTGAGGACTGAGTGACTGTGAGGACTGAGTGACTGGGAGGACTGAGTGAAATGATACTCTGAGAGTATGCATATGATTTTATCACTGAGTTGCATCGCATTGACATGCACACATGACATATAAGCATAGAGATATATTTTTCTCATGCTGTACAGCATCACATCATTCATGATTTCTCACACATGTTGACAGATGGGCATAGTGATGCATTTGTATTACACGGGTTATCTGGAAAGAAAATAAAACATCTCATTTATTATTGAAAGAATTTTTGGAAAAATTATTGTTTTCAAACTTATTCATATTTTTGGCAACTTCGGTAAATGATTTGGGTTTTCACTGATGTATTTGAAAGGAAGAACTATTTTTAGAAATCATGATTTAACTGAGCATTTTATCTCTGAGCTACTTCTTGTATTATTATTTTACGTTGTTATGGACTGTTGTGGACTATTGGTTTTGGACCCGACCTGGGTAAAATCTCGTCACTACTTTCAACCTAAGGTTAGGTTTGTTACTTATTGAGTACATGGGGTCGGTTGTACTCATACTACACTTCTGCACCTTGCGTGTAGATGTTGGATGTTGATGTTGTTGTGTTCGTTGAGAGCTGGATCTAAAGATGTACCTGCGTTCCGGTTGTAGCTGTCTCTTGTTCATGGTAGCCTTAGATTCATAAAACTTTGTTTATGTACTTTTCAAACAGATGATGTATTTATTTCATACCACCTTTGTAAACTCTATTCTTAGAAGCTCATGATTTGTACTACCAGTTCTTGGGGAATATATAAGATTAAGATAATTATTTACTTAAATTATTTTATTAATTATTATTGAAATTGGTTAGTGGCTAAGTGGCTTACCTAGCGGGTGGGTTAGGTGCCATGACTAGTCGAATTTTGAGTTGTGTCAAAGAATTTGGGAAAAAGTAATAAAACAGGGAAAACCTATTTTGGCGCGTTTGTTTTAGCGGAAAACTAAAAGTAATTTACTAAATTTTAGGCCACAACTAAAAGGAGTTGTTGAGAAAGTTTTGTGTTTAGCAACAACTTATATTTGTTGTTGCCAATTATTTTTATGTTTTATATTTATTATATTACTCCTAAAATATAGTAACGAGAATCTAAAATATTTGGTAACAAGAAAAAAATTGTGGTTAAAAATTGTATGATACATCAACAATCTAATCACGCTGTTGCCATTTATTAAACTTAGCCAACAACCATAGTATTGTTGGTAAAAAGTCGTTGCTGGTTTATATATATTTAAAATTTATTATATTATTTGTTAAATATGGCAACAATATTAAAACTTTTGCTAACAAAATTATTTTTTTTATGATATAGCAACAACTAAATGAAGTTGTTGCCATTTATTATATTTTGCAGCATTATTATTATTGTTGTAAAAAGATTGTTGCCAATTCTATACTTTCTTTGTAGCCAGAAATGGGAAGAAGTATATTCTCCAAACATTTTCATTTGTGACAAGCTGAATATATAGAAGCACCATGGCCAAATTTATCGTTAGTGTTTAGGCACGTACCAACTGCTTCCGCCTCCTGCATGCCACATTAAACTTTAGGTTATATGTGTTCCAATTCAGTATATTCTGTGTCGTTTTAATCTATTTTATTTTTGTTTCTTGGTGTTCTTTCTTAAGTTTACCGAGGGGTCAATTGATATGATGGATAAGTAAAATTAATTCTGGGATAAAAATTTAGTACTGTCTAATTCCTGGTTTGGTTATTAATCTTGAGATACGTTATTCTAGAATTAAAAATAGTAGCAGGGTAACTTATATCTGCCAGAGGGTGGAATAATATTACTCTCAGGATAAGTTATCTCAGAATAAAGCAATAAAATTGACAATATCAGGATTAATACAACATATCAAAAAGTCAATAAGAAATACTAGAAAGAATTACAAGAAAATACACGTTACTTCACACCATAACAAAAAATGGCTCATATTTTTAAGTTTTACCCGACCTAGCCCATATTGTACATATTTTGAAAGCACTAGCAAAAGCATCTGACAATCCCTATTTCAAAATCTGTTTTCTTATAACCACTGCTTCTAAAAGCTATGGAGTTAAATGTAGTTGGTCAAGTTACCCATTTCATTTGATGTTACGACGAGAAAAACTTATTGCAAAAACTAAGTAATTTTTTGTTCTAGAGCTTCGTGGCTTTTGAGACTCTTCACCACTTAGTTTTTTAATTTCTCTTTTTTTAATTTTTGAGTTAAATTTTAGATTTGGGTTTTTAGAGTTTGTTAGTTGTTTGGATTGGGTGTTGCTCTAATTGATTGAAAATATCAACATGAGTTCAAAACTTAAACGTGAAGTGATTTGCAGTAGATTTGAGTTAGATTTGAGTTAAATTTCAGAAGAGGCTCAAGGAAGAAGACGAAATCAATTTTTGTATAATAGTGTATAATATAATATAATTGTGTGTATGAGTGTATAAACACCTCTTATACACTATTATACATCTTTATACAAGCATCTCTAGACGAACTTCTTTCACGATTTTTAGCTGCAATTCTTGTTCAAAGCCGGTCCAAATCTCCATTAAATGACTTCAAATTTTATATACAACCTCCTTATACTATTTCTAACAAGTCTAACTAACATCTAACTCCAAATTTCTCACAAGACCAGATTCGAAATTTAAACCCATTTATTTAAACTTTCAGCAATGGTGGACCAGTCCAAATTTTCATTAAATGACTTCAAATTTTATATACAACCTCCTTATACTATTTCTAAAAAGTCTAGACAACATCCACTCCAAATTTCTCATAAAGCCAAATTTGAAATTTAAACCCACTTATTTAAGTTTGTTCAACAATGATGGATTATCTTTAAAATCTAATAATTTTTACCACCCAAATGGATTTGATTTGTTGAACTAATGTTTGAGTCACAAACTCACAATTACTAATTTGAAGATTAGAATAAAAGCTTGAGTATCTTTTTAAAAAAAAATTAAATAGTAATTTCGAGAACCTATTTGGAGGTGAATGTTGAATCTTAGCTATTATTTTTGGGTTACAACTTTGCAAAGTTAAATATGAGCCACTTAGTTGCAATGTATGTGTTTGAGTTGTATATATGTGTAATTCCCCCTAAATAATAATACCAGGATAACTAATCCCAACATAATTAATTCCAATATCACTAAGCTCGAACTATTCCAATATTCCAATCACCGGTATAAGTTGTCTTTAAACCAAACGACCCCTCAGGATTCTAGATGAGCTCGAACTATTTAAGAAAATTAGAGCCACCCGTGCATCGGGCTTGAAATAAACTAAACTCTGACAGAAACTAATCAAAGTGAAATATTGCCAAACTGTCCACTAAATCTAGTATTTTTATCTGCAAAAGGTTTTCATTATTTGTAAGCAGTCAAGTATCATCGTTTGTAATGATTATGCCAAACTCAATTACAAACCCTTAACCCTTTAGAACAGAAAGGGAAGATTGTAGGAATAATAATTAAGGTTGGCTTACTATTTGTCATTAGCATTTTTCACCATTTAAGAACTTCCAGTTATTTGCCTTAATTGGTAACATGAACATTGCCAGTTGTCTCAATTATCTACTCCATATACCAACTAGTAATGCACTTCATCAAATATTGTTCTGTCTGTTAGAAGAAACCTACATTGTGCCAGTAATTTTGGAGTATACATTTGAATTGGAGAGGTTCGAGTTTAAGGTTTCCAAGAGATTCTAAACTAAAACGTTTTAAAATTTGTAGATTATCTCCGCTTGTACGCGAGTAATGATGGACCTTGCAACAGTATATATGAATAGTCTAAACTCTATTTTATAATAATTACTCTGTTATTAACAGTTTGCTACAGAAAGATAATAATCTGGATAGGAGGATATGACTTGGAGATACTCAAAAATCTACTAAACACTTCTCATTGGTTGATGCAGAAACTTAAAAGTATATCCGACCACAATTTTGTGTCCCTGCAACCTTAGCCACCCATGTAATATTGTCACTTTCTAAACACAAGAACTAGTATCCTTTGGGATGGGACCCTCCATATTTTTCCAGCACTTGTATATATACATTGTGCAAGAAACTTAGTCAAATGTGAGGTCCAAGAGAGAGAAATCAAGAAAGGGAGAGAAAGAGAATGGCATCAATGGCAGCAACCGGTAGCTCAGCCACTGTTGTTAGAGCAACTCCATTCTTGGGCCAGACCAAATATGCCAACCCTCTTAGAGATGTAGTTCCAATGGGCTCTGCCAAATTCACCATGGTAAATTTTTTATTTCCTTCTTTATATTTCGCATAAGAAAATACTTAATTCAGTTGAACAACTATATTGCATCCGCCTATGCTAAGGTGTTGTCTTGTCATTTTTTTTATGTTGTTAGAGTAATGAACTGTGGTATGGACCTGACCGTGTCAAGTACTTGGGACCCTTTTCTGCTCAAACTCCTTCCTACTTGACCGGAGAATTCCCCGGTGATTACGGATGGGACACAGCGGGTTTATCTGCTGACCCTGAGGCCTTTGCCAAGAACAGAGCTCTTGAGGTACTTTCTTTTTCTTTTACTAGTAAGTTTCAAGTCCGTATAAAAGAGAAAAGTTATCGAACAATTATGGAAAAAAGGATAATTGATCTTCTAAATGTTACATAAGATTTGTATAACTTAGAACTACTAATTTAGGATTGAGACGTAGTTGATAGATTGATGCTGATTAAAATTGTAACAATTCCAGGTCATCCATGGGCGATGGGCCATGCTTGGGGCACTGGGTTGCATTACTCCAGAAGTTCTTGAGAAATGGGTGAAAGTGGACTTCAAGGAACCAGTATGGTTCAAAGCTGGAGCCCAAATCTTCAGTGAAGGAGGACTAGACTATTTGGGCAACCCAAACCTTGTCCATGCTCGGAGCATTCTAGCAGTGTTAGGCTTCCAAGTAGTGCTAATGGGCCTTGTAGAAGGTTTCAGAATTAATGGGCTTCCTGGAGTTGGTGATGGCAACAATCTTTACCCAGGTGGCCAGTACTTTGACCCACTTGGTCTAGCAGATGACCCAACTACTTTTGCCGAGCTCAAGGTTAAAGAGATCAAGAATGGAAGATTGGCTATGTTTTCCATGTTCGGATTCTTCGTTCAAGCTATTGTCACCGGCAAAGGCCCTCTTGAGAACCTTTTGGATCACCTTGACAACCCTGTTGCTAACAATGCATGGGTTTATGCAACTAAGTTTGTTCCTGGCTCTTAAATTTTACATTTTGACTTCCTCCACAAGAGGCTTGTACCACTGATTCATTCAGAATGCAAATATTTGGCAGATGAAAACTATTTTACAATGTGATAAATACTCTTTAAGCCACTAGAATTTCATTTAACTCTTGTGATAATGACTACGCCGCAATCCAAGCAACTTAAAATTAACTTAAAATACCATGGGCTAGCCAGTTTTCGGACTGGTCATTCATAAATAGTCAGTGTTTGCCAAGTCATTGAAAAATAGCCACTAGTTTGCTGCAACAGAGACCGGTCCAGTATAATATACTGGGGTTCGGTGCACCTGTGTATGAACTTCCAGCATATTATGCTGGAACTCCAACACGCGGAAAGTTCCAGGAGATTCGAGCACCTGTGTATGAACTTCCAGCATATTATACTGGACCGGTATACTTTGCTGGAACTCCATTATAATATTATATTATGCCGGAGTTCTAGTATACTTATGCTGGAACTCCATTATATTATGTTGGAGTTCCAATATACTTATACTGGAGCTTCCAGTATAATATACTAGAGTATTTTCCAGATTTTAAACAGTGTTTTCGTTCAGATTTATCTTTACATAAAAAGTGGCTAAATTTCGATTATTTTGAAAGTGTAGCTATTTTTGAATGACCACTTGTAAATCTAGCTATTTTTGAAAGCTATTTTTGAATTTCTCCCAAAATTAACTGTATGAATCTTCATCAATCATGTCACTACAATATAATATAAATTATTAAGTAAAAGCACAATGCAATCTCTATATTTTCTACTAGCATATAAATTTCTGACATGATTAAAAACTCCTAAAAATACAGAACCTAAAGTAATTCGTGTTAACATGACCAACACTAAGGGGCTTGTTACACGAATAGTCTATACGTAATAAAGTAGGTCAACAATGGCTAGAAAAGAGTTTAAGGGAGAAACAAGAAGAAGAATGCATATGCTATCTTTCTGTATGGACTTTGAGCTCCTTCAGCTCACAAGAATCAGGATATGAGATGAGAATAACAAACGCTCTCTATCACGTTTGGCAACTCATTATGGAGTTGTAAACAATCAAGTAATCACATCACCATCTTTCAGTAACAACTAATTACAACATTTGCTAAATGCAAAAGCATGTGGACTGAGAAAACTCTAGTCCTATTCTGGCAAAGCTATCTAATGTAATTCCAGAACCTAGCATTGTTTACAACAGGCTATTTACAAACAAGCTATTAACTATCTAGGGGAGGGATCAGAGGATCCATAACCGAGCGCACGCACTATTCCCCATTCTCCACCAACTCTGCTATATTACCAACCACAAGTTGGGAGAATTAGTTTCACCTATATATTTTAATACCTAAGGAAGAAAACGACTGATCTTAACCTAAAATCACTTGCTCTTCTTACCCCACCATTTTCTACGATTCTTCCCTGCTTTAGAACAACCAAGTTTGTGTACTTTTGTCTTTGTCTCCTTCAACCGGACCTTGTAATCTTTTTTCCATTCCTCAAACCTGCACTTCAGTCTTCGGTACTCATCTGCAGGATTAGTAGAATGTAACTGCCCTGGTTTCAAGTGAACAATTGCCAAGGCTTCATCGTCAAAATTCTGCTTTCGCTGCTCAAATTCCAGTGTGAGGTGGCTGACTATGGCTAAACCACCATTAACCTCTCTATTAGCTCCAACACCTAAGCTGTTGTTAGTAAATTTAACTGGAGTGCATCCCGCAGGAGTGTCCATAGATGTTGCGTCATCAGAATCATAATAGCGAGGAGATGGGGAACCTTCAGGCTTTCCAGGTCGACCAGTAGTATCACCAGCACCAAGACTGTTCTTGGCTGCAGCCAGACTAGCCTGCTTTGGCAAAACAATTGATGTATCACCAAATTAGAAATTTCATCATTCAATGTTACAGTTACCTTAGTAAATCCGGAAATAGAGTTCACGAGTATAAACTCAATTTCCAATAGAAATATAAAATACCATCAGCCAATCAAAGAAGATTCTGTTTTCATTTACTATCATCAGGCTTCAATTTTGTTTTCAGCCAATGAAAGGGACATGGTGATCAGCCAAGCAATAAAAATATTGTTTCAAAACAAAAGAAGATCTGCTGATGCGAATGATGAAAGGGACAAAGTAGACCAGCCAATGAAAGAAGCTCAGCCAATGAAGGAAGATTTTTGTTTTCATTTACCATCATCAGGCTTCAATCTTCTTATTAAAAGAAATGGCAAGGATGCTATCTTTATACCCGATATCTCTCCAGACACGAGACACGGTAAAGAAAAAGGATGTTGCCTATCTCAGGAAAAATTATCATTTCTCAAACTAATTCTCAATTGGACCAGAGATGTGAGAAGAAGCAGTAGCAATATCAGTAGAGCTCCATAGAACAACGGATACCAAGTACTCCCTCCGTCCCAATTTAGGTGACAGTGTTCAGATTTCGAGAGTCGGATAATTATTCTTTAACTATAATTTTTCATAAGCCTTTTAAATATTTTAAAATTTTAATTATTGCGATTTATATTACTTTTTACGTAGTTTCCATATATGTAAATTTATTTCGAAAAAAAAGTTTGAATCTGGAAAAATGAAAAGTATCACATAAATTGGGACGGATTAACTATCTAGGGTCATATTGCAGCTTACTCACCTGCAATGATGCCATTTGCTTTTGCCACATCTCTTCCATTGACCTCATCTTGACCTCATATTCTAGGCATCGGGCCTCGAATAGGTTTACTTGTTCCTTCAGGGCAACATTTTCCATTTCCTTCTCTCCAAGGGTTGCCTCAGCCTTTAAAACCCGCCTTTCGAGGTCTTCTACAGCAGAAGGTAAAATTTCTCGAGGCAACTCCTGCTTGCATAAAAAATT
This sequence comes from Nicotiana otophora, assembly GCA_000715115.1. Lineage (NCBI taxonomy): Eukaryota > Viridiplantae > Streptophyta > Magnoliopsida > Solanales > Solanaceae > Nicotiana > Nicotiana otophora. Next base: position 311,449 of record AWOL01S0001595.1, read on the forward strand.
CAAACTTACTACAGAATCAACCAGGTTCTCAAGCAGTCAATAAAAATATTAAAGACTACAGTGTTGCCTCCACTGTTTGCATTTAGGCTAATATCAGACTTCAAGACTGAGAAGCCATAGTGCAATAAGAATTAAGAAAAAAGGAAAGCAAGAAAATGAAGCCATTATCCTGATTGATCAGTCAGTAACTCTTCGCAAGCTGTTCTTTTTTTCTTTCTTTTTGCTTCTACAAGGGGAGTGGGGAAGGACTAATGTATAAACCAAAAAAGGCCTCCCTACCCAGTTCCCTCACTGTCTTTTTCTTTCAATCTTAATAATGAAATACTCGGCATTTTCGAGATGCCAATGCATTTCATCTTCCAAAGTAAGAATAAAACAAGGAAAAAGACTCCCCCGAACCCTGAAATCAGAAATGCAATTGCATACCCAAAATTGGATTCCAAAAAGAATGAAAAAAAAAAAAGGAATACCTAAAGTTGGCTTCATCAAACATGCCACCAAATTCTTAAAGATATTAGTCCCGAAGCAGATTTTACAATTCTGAACGAAGAAAGAAGAAAAGTTCAATAAAAATGTATGGAAAAGCTTTTATAGAAAACCAATTATTCTGTTATATGTTCTATTAAGAGAACAAAAACTGAGGCAAAGTGACCGAGTAAGGATATCTTTGAATCCTTATGATAGAGTACCTTGACCTCCATTTTTCTGCCTGTTTTTGGGATGTCTACATTTAACGTTTTTGCACTCTGCAGTTTATTAAGATCCTTTCGAGCCAACCATCCACGAATAGCTGCAATAAAAAAGATGTGTAAATCTATTTGATTTCATAATCACAGAGATACCAATACAAATAACTTTACCTGATTGTATCTGCACAACAGCCACCAGCTGCTCATCGCTTTTGTGAGCCACCTTCACCTTAGACCCCACCGAAGTATTATACCGGTTTCTTGCTATTTCACCCCGAATAACTACAAGAACGAATTTTGAGTCAGAATATCAGGTAAAATTCAGCATTATTGGAAGTCTTAAAATTTTACTATATTGATGCATCAGCTCAGAATTGAACTGGTTTATATCACTAGCTACTTTGGAACTTTCAGCATTGCTTCAAATAGCAGGAAATTATATATTTATTCTTTTTCTAAAATCATCGGAATGGCAGCCCTGGTGCTCAACACTTTGAAGATATCTAATGTGGTCTTCAAATGGACAAATACTCATAAAAAACTGATAGACACAACATTGTTCATGAATATCATCTTCTATTGTATTCAAAAGAAAAAGGAAAAAAGAGCTGCAAAGGGATCCGCTTTACGTGATTGAAGTGTGATTACTCCTCCTTTCAGCTCATGGAAGTAACGACGAGCACGATGACCACGAAAGCACTTCTGCACCTCAAGAGTACCTTGCAGAACTTGGTTTCTCACATCCTCCAATGCAGCAATCTACATGTTAGAGAGACAGAAGTTCAAAGATAGGCACACAAAAGGAAATCCAATCTTCAATAGTATAAACCCATTGCCTCATTAGAAGACTGTATAGGTCATACATATCAGAGGAAATATGTTAGCCATAAACCATATTTTCCTTCATTTCTGATTGTTGTTCTTTCCAATATGCATGGGACTACTCACAAGCCTTCTTCAAAAGGACATATGCATCCAAAAATATGATATGGCCTCAATGTGATGTCACCAGTTTGGAAGACACCACACATTTGTTTTTTAAAAAGGATGGTGTCCCGGCCAGCTTGCGCTCATATCAACGCACCACACTTTTATTTGTCATAATTTGCTTCAACTATATAGTAGTAAAAATTAGAAAAGACTTAAACTTTCTGGTGTGTCTTTTTGATGATTAGGGAAATGACATTATTGTTTGAAAAGAAAACCTATCTTCATGTCAGAAAACGAGGAACTATGAGCTCACCTGTCCTGCTCGGAAATATAACTTTGTATATCCAACTTGGTACAGTTCCGGAAGAATATCAAACTGCTGAAGAATGGCAACTGACATACTTAGAGGATCTTGACATGCATTATCCTTCACCAGAAGGAAGCCGTACCTAAAATACCGCATTCATATAAGTCGAAAAGCAACCAAAAGAACAAGTCAACGACAAACTAAGGATCAAGTATGTCACCTGCTTGTGAATTCTTGATGTGTTAACCTAGTAGGATAGCCAGATCTTGATATTCTAACCACCTCAAGAACACCACAGGATCTGAGCTGTTGTATGACAAGATCTTTGTCACACATGCCAGGAACCTGCTTATTATTTGGTTTTATGCAGCATATGAAGTGCGGTGTTGTATTTTCCAAACGCTGCATCAGTTTGAACAAATGATCCTGCCAGAAGTTTTTGATAAAGGACAAACTTGAGCAACTATCGGGGTACCCTAAGATACAAACTTTTATTTTCTAAAGTGTTCAGTTTGTTAGCATGATCAAGTTATATAGAGAAGTTAAGAAAATAACCACCTTAAACTTAGTTGCAACACTATGCTTCTGAAAATCTGGCACCCCTGTATAGGTTGATGGACTTGAGAATTCTGTATCTTCATTAGCAGAAATAGAGGCAAACAGCCGAGGTAGCTGGCCGCCACTTGATGAGAGTAGCTGAATAATGTCAGAATGCAGTGCATCTCTGTTTTTTTCTAAGAAGCCAGTTGCATCATAAGTAACCTGGAAGAAACAAATATAAATAATTACTTTGTCCAGAGTTAGACAACTACAATGAGTAATTAACTCGGAGATTCCATAGAGTTAGACAAACTGAGTAATTAAGTACTAGATGACAAGAAAATACTACTTAATATCCGTAGAACTATAGCACATGACAAGAAAAGATGCATTTATAAAAGAAACTGACCTCTCCAGCATAATGGCGAATGCGAAATTCTTCTCTTTCGCCTTTAAAGCAAGGGTCCAATTTGATGTGCTGCTGAAGTTTACTCGCGAAGGTCAAATCAGTGGCTTTTAGGGAATTTGATTCTTCATTCAACAAAGATATAAGCCCAATGGGTTTCTGCAAAATGAAAAATGACAGTTCATCGATCAACTGGTATGTCCATTCAAATACATGTGGTAAATTGCGTAGCCAAAATACAGAGATCTTCTTTATGATTGACTCGATATATTGCATTTTCACTACTTAACCCATAAGAAGGAATACAACGACAAGAAAATTGTGGTGGCAGCTATATCAAATAGAACTTGTGACAATACGAACAGATGCATTTTTATCCTTTGCATCCAACGCAACAATTAAACATGGAAAGAGTAAGACTAAACGGGAAAAAGATGTAAAAGGCCAAAAAGGAAAAAGAGCAACAACAGTGTGATTGCGTAATTAAGAACCCAAGTAAACGCATAATCCAGGACAGAAGAAAGCTAGCAGATTATATAAACTCCTGACGCCAAGTAAATAGGAAAAAGAACCAAAAGGCAGAAATACCTTTTCAAAAAGATCCAGGCACTCTTGGTTGTCTTCAAAATCTACTTTTGTCCAATCAATTCCGTCCAATTCATATTCCTGATATGAAAACCATCAGTTCTTGCACCGACATCAAAAAATGATGCTGTAAGGAATATCTTCAGGAGAGTAATAAAGCCCGAAAATACCACAGGAAAACTATAGACAGGAAAAATCTGAGTCTAACAATCTTGTGTTTTTCTGCGTAACATAAAAATTTCTGCAGCAGCCACTGATCTTAAATGCCCTAATAGTTTCTGTAGAAGGTAATTACTCTACGGTTGATAAGGAAGTAGGGTACTAGCAGTAAAAACAAAATAATCAATACAATTGAAATGAGAAAAAAGTGAATAGAGAGGAAGAGAGAGCGTATTGTTTTATTCAACAGTCCAAATCCACGATCGTACAATGTTTCCTTTGAATATGTAAAGTACAAGGCAAATTCTAAGTACCTTTGTAAGGTAGGGGTATGGTCTGCGTATACACTACCCTTCCTAGACCCCACTTGTGGGATTACACTGGGTGTTTTGTTGTTGTTGTTGTACAAGGCTAATTCTAAGAAAGCTTACAACAACAACGCAGTGGAGTCCCACAAGTGGGGTCTGGGAGGTTAGTATGTACGCACACCTAACCCCTACCCTGGGGAGGTAGAGAGGCTGTTTCCGAGAGACCCTCGGCTCGAGATGAAATTCTAAGAAAGCTTATGAGTGAAAATGGAAACAGCATTAAGTATGGAAAGTAAGCTGAGAGCTGGAAGTAGTAAGCTTGAAGTTTGATTGCCCTGATGACAGGTGATAAAGATTGGATTAGATGCCTTCGCTCGTTCATTAGTCCGAATTATATAGGACATGGGTCTCTTAGGGTCCAAGTGTAGGTGGAGTCTCCATTGAAGAGACACGAATGAGGTCATGGACCATTATGGTGCAAATCTCCCCCAGATTGTTCGGGGTTGATTGAGAAGTTTCTTGACTCTCAACCTTATCCGTTAAGATTCGGGCAGAGGAATTGGCGCGGGGGCGTCGTGGGCTTAACAAATTGAAGTCATGGCCAGTAAATATAGGGCGCTCGTATCATTGTTCCGGCTCGTAAGGGACGGTTTAAGAATGGACATCTTATCCCGGAACTGGTCGTATTGAGTCAGTCGTGCGAGGAGTCGGTCACAGGCTTTGAGCCTTGGAGAGGGACGGTTTGTCCGGGGCTTAGCTAGTTTAGCACGCGTAAGGCACGTGCTATTTTTGACAACTACAATTTCTCAGCTCCAGTTCTCATAAAAAGTTTCACTCATTATAGTCAGCTTATGCAAAACCGGTCAAGAGACTTCTTTTTACCTCCTTTCAGTTAAAGAAGTTAGTAGAGGAAAGGGACGAAGCAATAAGAATGAACTCGGAAGGATCATGATATGCTTACCTCTTGTTCAAGTTTCAAAAGATGTCGGTTGACATGCTGCCGGAGCCTCTCATTTGCATAGTTTATGCAAAATTGTTCAAAACTGTTTCTCTGAAAAGTGGGAATGGGACTGTCAAGTTGGATACAAGGAATCTTCCTATGCAGTATAATAGTTCTTTTTTTTTTAAAACAGAAATAAATTTACCTTAAATGATTCAAAACCATAAATATCTAGAATATTTATGGATCTACCCGTCTGTTCTTTACCCATTGCAAGCTTTCTGTTCATTTGATCAACTATCCAGTCAAACAAGTTTGCATAAATGAACTTTGCCAATGTATCTCTTCTATCAGTTGCCTGAATCAGATTCAACATGAGTCACGTTCTCAAGAGAAGAAATAGGAGTGATAAATTCATATATAAGAATAATTAATGAAAATAGCACATCTTCTGGTAAATATCAGGATGAAAATGTGAAAAAAGAAAATCAGCAAGAGATGGAATATAAGCACTTCGATTAACCTGCTCCATAGTTAAACTCTTGGCAACCTTATCCTTGCCAACTTGTATTTGGCGTGTTGATAAAGCTAGCATGAGGTCACTTACACTACATCCAATCAAACTAGCAGCATTTGTAACAGCTGCAATATAAAAGATGGTGAGAAACCAAACAGATAAACAGCCTCCATGGAAGCACAGAATATACATGAATACTAAAAAGTTGAAGACCTTGCGAACAAAGTGAAGCAAGAAACTTCACAATTATTGTTACAAAGTAAGACAATACAAGAGGTGCAGGAAAGAATTATCATAAGAAGCATAAGAGATTTGCATGAATCACAACAACAGAGGCTCTATAACAATGTAAAACACTCATGGCCCAAAAAGTGGACAAGCCTAAGAGAGACCCTCAAAATTGCAGAGAAATGGAGTTAACAAGAGTACTTCTGGAGTTAACATAACTACTCCAGAGAAAAGCAGCCAACTGACAATGAGAAATATGATAGACTGTCCTTTACTCAAAATGGAAGAAAGTGTTTAAGCTGAAACCTATTATATGGATGCTGAGCAAAAGCTAAGTCAAGAGATTCACAGTTGGAAAGCTAACTTACAATTGACCAAGAGTACAATTAGTTAAATATGTATAAGATTATGAAAATCATATCTGTATTTACTTTCAGATTGAATAAAAGTACAAGAGGATCAACATTAGCTAATGCTACATTGACAAGATAGCACACCTTCACTTTGCACAACTTCAACATGGATTGCATTGTCAATTACTTGGAATGTTATATTTCCCAGCCATAGAACTGAAGCAATCATCTGAAAAACATGCTCTTGATCCCTTTCAGAAATCCTAAAAGTATTTAGGGCTTCCTGGTGAAAGTAAGAGAAACAAAGGAAATAATTACAAAAAAGATCCAGCACGGCATTGAACTGAAAGAACAGAAATCAAACATAAGTTGACCATGTCTTATCCCTGAAGGCTCACCATAAGCTTACGAAATTCCTCAGCATCATCGACATCATGGATCACCAAGCAGTCACTCTGGTTGAGATATTTGTATTCTGATGCACCTTTTAACTTAAGTTTATCTGAGAATGAATCACATAGAAGTTCTCAAGAAGAAATCTTTCCGCAACTTCTATAACTAATTTATCAACCAAAAAAAAATCCTTAACTAACACCCCTGCCCTCCTAAAGAAGAGAAATAGAAAATTTATAGAGCACCAGAAGGAAATAAAAGAGTCTGTCCAATCTCTTTTTTTTTTTAAATCCAGAAAAAGTCAGTTCAATCTCTTAAATGTACTCTTTTCTAGTAAAACAAAAAATTATATACACATAATATAGAAAGAACTTCCATTAAACAGAGTTTTTTACTCCAATAAAATTTCTCACTTTATAAATGATTCATAAGCTGTATGCCTAACTTCTAGATTTTCCTGCTCCGGAGTTCCACTTCTATCTTTTTTACTAATAACAGTGTTGTCCAGGCTAACTTGCGCCACAGCTCTCATATTTCACAGGTTGGGTGCATCCTCCCACCAGAACATACGTTATTGGGTCACTCTACCCACAAAGCTTAGGGATGGAAGACACCACCTAGTTTTGTCGCCTCTGCTGGGATTCAATCGCTTGGTCCTCATGGTTTTCTTTTCAGCTTAGACCACCTTCGGATGCAGTCCCACTTCCATGTTTAGGAACATCTTGTTGGATTACTAAGTTTTGTGACTACTAATTTACTCTTGTATCCTATTATATTGATGTTTACAACTTCAAAATCACAGCCCTCGCTTCATCTTTAAGATCACAGAAGTTTCAGTTCAGGGAAAGATATGCAGAAAACATCTCAGGAGTTGTAACCACACAGCATCAGAAACAGAAGTTGTTTTGGCAATGAAGTTACATCGCTGATTAATTGAAAAATCACAACCAATGGAGACGGCAATATTTAAAGCCATGTGAAGTTCTACGAGTGAAATAAGCAACAAAAAAACCACAATAGAAGGTCTGGTATCAATTGCAGACCTCTCAAAGTAGGTGGAGCCCCGGCACATAGTTGGTAAAAGATATGATAGGACCTCTCTCCATTGACCAGCTGAACTACTCTTGACTGCCCAAAGAAGACATTATGTTTCAAGAGAATTAGATTGCAATTGTACTGATATAAATGCAACAACAAAAACCAGGGTAGAGAGGAGAAGAAATTCCCACCTTTTCAAGAAGTACTACTCATTGTTTTAGCATTAGCACATTGGACATGCACAAAGAAGTATAAAAGTCAGTAACAATGGTAAAACAGTTATGAAAGGACAATTACAATAAATTGCATTCTTTGAATCAAACTTCGTAGACACACTTACAGGTTTGTATTTTAGCACTGCATATCCTCCCTGTTGCACTAAAATGAATTTCAATCAACTTTCCCTGCATCCATCAGGGACAACTGTCAGAACAAGTGCAACAAATGGGGAAATAAAGGAAAGTAAACGAGAAAAGAATCAGCCATAGAGACTGACAAATCGACTAGAGTTGTTGTTCTTGGAAGTTTTGGCATTCCCAAAGGCCTCCAATATGTAGCTTGTTTGCAGCACCTCCCTCTCTATTCCATTCCTGCCTCCACCAATCATAGCCAAGTATTCCATTGCAATCTTTGCTGTTTCCGTCTTCCCAGATCCACTTTCCCCACTGTATGATATAAAGAGATATTTGTTCCTCCCAGTCATTAAAATCACCATGATTTGATAATTACTATCTAAGACATCAATCACTGAACCAGAGTAGAAATACACATTAAGTATCTTGCATCACTAAAGATAATAAAGAGACATTTTCACCAACCTTATGATAATAGATTGACTTGTTTCATCTGCACGATTCAAAAGGTAAAAGCAAAGAAATTAGGATCAGCTTGCATCTAAAGTTTTTAAAAAAGCTAACAACTTTTTTTGCATAATAACAATGAGTATGGTTCCGTGGAAAACCTTCCATCATTCGATCGTATGCAGTGTCAGCAATAGAATAAACATGAGGATCATTCAAGAGCTTCTGTCGGTAAGCTGTAACAAATTCGTCCCCATACAATTGGATATCTTTGAAGGGATTGATTGCTATTAAGACAGGCCCTGCCTTACTCTGCAAGCATAGCGGGACAGGAAAAAATTAAAAGTGGAGAGACATGAAATTACAAAACAAAGGCATATATGCAGTTTAGTGTTACGCACATATATTATGTCCTGTGCATATCTGTGTTGAAGGTTGTGAAGAACTGATGGCTCGTTCAAATAACTAAGTTGCATTAGATCATCCACACCCTCAAGAACATCGGGATTAGCAGGTAAAAGCTCTCCTACAGGCACTGTCACAATCTATAGTATGACACAATGTTCTTTTAAGTCAGATGCAGCTGTTAAATTTAAATATTCATCATTAGGAAATAACAGGAATACGTGAACTCACACTGTGATCAGATAGGAGTACTGTAGCTTTCTCTCCTGAAGATGATTGAATTTGTCCTGATACCCATTGTCCATTCCTTAGGCGACACCAGATGCGAAGCTTCTGAAACACAAATAAACACAAATATAGCTCTAAGTTACATAACAAAATCATCTTAGAACAACCTTGAAATGTTACACTAGTAAACAAAGCAAACACAATTGACGAAACACGTGGAGCTAAAAAACTACGCACTAATCAATCATTGAATCAAGGCAATTAATAAGAATAACTACAACAACTACGGATCAATCTAAAACTAGAGTTATATGAATAAAGACAGTAAATTTACAGAAATGAAGACAAATGCACTTATGACAGTAACTATTTTTTACCTTGTTAATAAAATAATTGATGTTAGGTTCCATTCCTTTAACCTTCTTATAAGCCCCAAAATTAGCATTCCTTTGCAACCCTTTAGACTCTTCTAATTTCTTGCTAGTATTCTTCTCCAATTCAACTTCACCTTCAATTCCGAAGCTATTGGGCAACGTTCTCTTAGGTGAGGGAGGCCTAGTCTTGGATTTAAGCTTGGGCCGAGCCGGTAATGCCGGTGGCAAGTCTTTGGGCTTCTCACTTTCGTCCCTTTGCCGGAGAGTCTCCAGCATTTCCTCTAACGAACTACGTGCCATAGAATTTGGCGAAACGGACAACAACTTTTTTTTCCTCAGAAGCAAGAATTATATGTACAAAAATGTTCTCATTCCAATTAGGAAAATAAAGGGGAACTTCTTTTTAGGCTAAATCAAGAACATGGGGTGGCTCATTATGTCGAGAAAACAAGCCTTTTGAGGAAGACAGAGAATAAGAGAAGCAAAATTGCCTAAAGCCATAAATAGATTTATTTAATGAAGAAAGAAGCTCTTTTTTTTCTGGTTTATCAAAAAGAAAAGGGGAAAAGGATGTTCACTTTTGTGTGCCGTGTGTTGGTTGGTTTTATTTTTAGAAAAACAAAAACTGCCGTTCAGATAGAACCAAAATAGAAAATAATGGATATGAGATTTTGAAAATTTATCATTTTTGGTCGAGTATGTAGTAGGATGATTTGGATTGAAGGAACCGTTGGATTTTGATAGAGGAAATTTAAATAAATTTGAATTTAGTGGGGGCCTGGGATATACACGTAGTAGTACTAATATACTTGCTAAAATAGCGTAGACCTGAAATTTTGAAGTGGCACACCTGAAAGGGAAGCGGATAAAATGGGACATATAGCTCACTCTAATTACACTTATAGGGGTTGTTTGGTTAGAGATATTAATTCCAGCATAAACTTTCATGTAGCTTGATATAAAGTTTGGGAGAAAATGGAATCAACTTAAATTAAGAAAATGAGTATGCAAATATTTCGTGTGTTTTATAGTATCAATCTCCTATATCTTACATAAAAATTCCATGAAAAGGGTCATATAACTAAAAAAAATATATATTTAAAATGGATTATGTATTCCACCGAACCACAATGTTTGGTTGGAGGAATCAGAAAAAATAAATCTTGCATAATTAATATAATATTTGATTAGCCATATAATTATGCAGTATTTGAATGATAATATTAAATAATATTTATATTAACAACAACAAAAAAAAAACACATTTTAGTCCTATAATTGGATCTGAGGAGGATAGTGGGTACGCATACCTTAGCCTAGAAGGTAAAGAGGTTTTTTTCGATAATATTTATAGTAAGTTATGCAAAAATATATGTGTTATTTTATATTGGATATGATATGATATGATATGATATAAGACTACGGGTACTATCACCAAAGATTATGGCGTGCTAGTAAATACTCCTTCATCATTAACTAAGAATCTCGAGTTCGAACACAAAGAATAAAATTGCATTTCATATGAAGTACGTGGGACTTCCCCGCACGTTTCTATATTAGACCCTAAGGGGTCGTTTGGTTGGGAAACAAGTTATCATATAATTAATTATTTCGGGATTAGTTATTTTACACTCCCATAGGTATAAAAAAATACTACAATCCTGTCATCCCAGGATTAATTATACAACGATTTTATCTCAACCAAACCTAGGATACTCATCTCAAATTTAATTTCAGAATTAATTATCCCTTGTTTCTCGTATCAAACGAGCTGATAGGCTCCAATCTGATAATTCTTCCGTTTTACGTCCTGCTCAAAGCATATTTTGTTCTTTCTATTTTGAAATTTATTGTACAAACATTATTATTCGACATGTTTATACAAGGTTTAAAATTTAAAATTCATGTACTGTTATATATTAATTTATTTACCATCTATTAATTAATATCTTCTACCCTGTAAGTACTTAAAGGATATAGACAGGTCAAATTACTAAGACTTCTGTAGATATTGGCATGCTCAATAATTTTACCTTATAGTAATGGGGTTACTCAAATTTGTAAAGCTGAAAAGGGAATTTCCCTTTTGTGGCTAGTTGCTTTTCATTTTGCTGCTTTTGTAGCTTATTGAGTTGTCTTATGTTGTGTAGTGTGGCGGAGGCGGAGCTAGGATTTGAAGTGTGTGAGTTCTAAATTTTAAAATAAAATACTGTTTTTAGCGGGAATCGAACCTCCGTCTTTCTCAGCGAACCCACAGCTCTTACTGTTGAACAAAGACTCCTTTTGTTACTGGGTTCAGCAGTATATATTTATATAAATTTAGTAAATATTTCAATACAAATACAGAGTTCCGAAAAAAGTCAATGAATTCGCCCGAACCCGCACCCACTATTGTAGCTCCGCCCCCGTGACACTTCAACTCTTTTTATTCTGAGGCAGGAGACTGATAATGCTTAGCTTGTACAAGTATGATGTAAATGAAAGTTATAATAACCTTTGGAAAAAAAAGAAAAAAGAAAAAAAAGAACTTGAGGCAAATATTCCTCCTCAAAGAACTCGTGAGACATTAAGAAATATTATTACAAGTGTAAATTTGATCATCTATGTCAGGGAATTCTCTTAGGAAAAACACTAACCTGATTGGCTTCCTGAAATTCAAATAGAAGGTACTATCTATAAAATATTTAAGCGAATTCCGAAATAAAATGTAAAAAGATATTAAGAAAAAAACAGTCATCCTAATGGTGTTCATATCTAAATTGGAATCATTTTGGAATATCCTTAGCTAGTTAGCTTTATCGCTATGGCCTATGAGCAATCCCTTTCAAGCATCTCGTGGCCGTGAGGACAGGAGTCCGATAATATCCCGTTTGGCATAAAAACACATTTCAGTATTTACAACTTTTGGTTTGAGAATGAGTATTTGCTGATTGCTGAACTTTTAAATGACATACTGAAAATGGGAAAATGTGTATTTGAAAAAAGTTAATTTTTTTTAAGTGAAATTTATGTGACGTTCGTGATGAAAGGTGGAATGAAGAGGACGAACAAAAAGAAGGACTAACATGCTTCTGAAAAATGGGTGCGCATGATACCTTAGTCCAAGAGTCACACATCGAAATGGGAGATAAAAGTTAAAAACTTTATATGGTACATTACAAATTCACGTGATCGATGATGATGTAACCCGAAAGGTAAATCTGTGAAATATATTAGGTCAAAGCAAAAAATACTTAGAGGTCGGACACTCCTATAAAATAGTAAAAAAAACCTTAGCAAAGACATTGATTCCCTATGGGAGTCATGTATTCCAACCTTTTATTTTTCTTTCCGGATTCACCTCAAATAGTGTTTTTGTGTTTCAACATCAGCTCGAGACACCATTCACACTCTCATTTCCAATATCTAATTTAACCATAAACATTTGAATAATACGCTAGTACCTTTTTCATTTTGATTTCTTATCATCAAACATATCTGAATAATATGTCAATATCTTTTCATTTAAACTTTCGAACCATCGACATTTAAATAATAGCTGCAAGCATGGTGTCACCTGTGTTTGTAGTCAATTTAATAAGGTTCTTTATACATACAACCAAACTCCTACAAACAAGGGTGGACATAGTTTGGGCAAACCCGAAATCCGAATTTTTTGGATTTTTGGTTTGGATTTTGAATTTAATTTTTAAAATTTTTGGATTTCAGATTGGATATTGGATTTGGTATTTCGAATTTTTGGATATCCGAAATTCTTATACTTTATATTTAGTCAATTATTCATATGTCAATAATAATAAGTTCAATACACTACCCACTAGATAATTATCTCATATATTCAATATTAATTATTAAGTTATTGCGAGAATACTTTCTATTTGGACATAGTTTTATTATTTATACACTTTCTATTTGGACATGGTTTTATTATTTATACTTCTTATCGGCCGTATTAATGTCGCTGTTGTATTTTTTTTATAATAATTTCATTACTTGTATACTTCATTTGGATGATTGGGGTAAGAATGAGGAACTTTTTAGGCAATTTAACATGAGTACTTCATTTGGATATTCATTTTTGTAAAAAAAAAAATATCTCAACTTATGAGCTCAAAACCGAAAATCCAAAATATCCAAACCGATTAATCTGAAATTGAACTTAAAAAAACTAATCCAATCCGAGCTTATTTGGATTGGATTTGGATTGTCATTTCTTCAATCCGAACCAAAATTTTTACGCGCAATCTGAACTGCCCGAATATCCACCCCTACCTGCAAATGGATCTGCAATAGTTCCTATCCATCATAATTGTGCATCATAAATTTATGCAAAATGCTTTCTATATGGAATGAATGTCAGGCATGGACCGCTAGAGCAAAGGTGTGAGGTGTCCTTTGCCGCTGTGTATTTTCCCCTTAGTATAATTCTGTACTGCTTTCGAATATATGTTGAGAGATATAGCAGCGTTACATCCCATAAGAGTATAATTTACCTACCGTGATTGTGCAATTTTGTGCAATTTTTTTTATGTTAAAATTTAACTAGTTATAAATTATAATATGTTATCACTTTATTTTTTAAGTTACATGAAATGGATAATATGATATGCATAGATAATTAATGTCGTTATGGATCAACTTAATCTAAAAGTTAAATATTTTTTTACACTATTAAGCACAAAATATAATGTACTCGTGGTAATCTAACTCTCTAGTATATTCTAGTACCGTTAAAAATATTATTAGTGAATTTTTAAAAAGGAACAATAGGAGAACAAGACGAAAAACGTAACAATCCTTAACGATCATATCATGCTGTTCATTGGAGCCATGTAAGTGACTTCAAAATTTGAACTTTTGAAGCAGGTAACGTTTGAAAACTGGGCTGGAAAATGTTAAAAATTATTAATTGTTCATATGACACAAAGTCAAAGATTGTCCAGATGCTTGTTGTGCGAGAGATGGAACTTTATGAACGCACGCATTGACTTTGGCTTTTTAAAAGAAATTGTACCAAGTTTTTCTATGGTAAAGAAACCTTTTCCCAAAAAAAAAAAAAGGATTTGTCTTTGTTGACAAAATTAAACAAAATGGAGTATTAGTTTGTAATTATTTCTCTGTATTTACTGTTATATATTTTATTTAAATTATTTACAGATGCCATAAGTATATTTTAATAAACTAGTATCTATGAACGTGCGTTGCACGTTAATAATGACACGTGATGATTTAAACATTTATTTATATAAAGGAATAATCAAATTTAATTAATGAGAGAAATTTTATGTTTAATAACATAACAATCATCTAAATACCGAAAAATATTATTACATTAGCATTATACATGAATTTAAAATAAAAGAACATCATCAAAACTTACACAAATGATCAATTTTGTCATGTTAGTTAGATAATTATGCATTATAGTTTAAAAGTATTTAATGTGATGGTATCTTAAAGAACACTTCTTTGTGGACAATATTTTTTTGTATATATTTCCTCATAATGCTTTGGTTGCTCTGCCTTAACCACAACTCTTGTTGTCGATCTTGATATCCCTCTTGAAAGTGCAACATCCAATTGTTCGTGCAAGAAAATATATTGCGATAAATATAGTCCAATATTTTATGATGTTTGTCCTTGTGCTTTATTTATTATATTTGCAAAACATAAACATACTAAAAATTATTTTCACACAAATTTAAAAGGATATTCCTTAGTTTCGGAAGACAAAAGTTGAATTCAGGGATAATAATATACTTAAAATCACATTGACCAGTATCATAATTTTTGCATATTTGACGTTATTGTCAAAACTTCTATATACCATTTGTGTGCTATTACATAAGTTATTCGGCATATCTATGTTTTGTGTAGCATGATGGACATATTTTTCTTCAAAATTAACCTATATACAATGGAAGATCAATTTTAACTTAGTCTATTATATATACGGTGACATTAACATATAAAATAAATAATAAACTTGACCACGAACATGTATGGTAGAAGGCCATTTGGTATTAAAGTATTTAAGTATTCTTCTTGGTAGTAATTATTGGTATCATTTTCTGCTGAGTCAAAAGCTGAAAAATATTTTATTTTTACTATAAAATTTTGCATTCAACTTTTTATTTAGTTGATCAATATATTCATTTATGCTAGCTAAGATATCTTTTTAATTCTATCGTGCGATTTGCACAAATTGCGTTGTAATCTAATGATAGAAATATTTCTCTTATTAAATGCACTACTTGTAACAACCCGATCGGTCGTTTCGCTTTTTAGATTCTCGTTCCCCTAAATAAGACTCTCCGTATGTGCTTTTACTATTTTATGACTTGCGGAAATGGTTAGTCCGTGATTTGGAAGGGTTCGGGTTGAAATCGGAACACTTGGTTCCTTAGTTGACTTTTAAGAGGCTAAGTTTGACTTTGGTCAACATTTTGAGTAAATGACCCCGGAATCGGGATTTGACGATTCCAATAGGTTCATACGATGATTTTGGACTTGGACATATGTTCGGACCGGATTTTGGACGACCCGGGAGCGTTTCAGCGCTTAATATTGATAGTTGGCACCTTGAAGGTTTTAAAGTTCTTTAATTTTGGTTTGGAATGGGTTTTGGTGTTATCGAAGTCCGTTTGGGATTCCGAGTTTGGGAATAGTTCCGTATGGTGATTTGAGACTTGCACGCAAAATTTGGTGTCATTCCGAGTAGTTTAAGTATGTTTCGGCGCGTTCGGAGTAAGTTGGAAGAACTTGAAGTTCATAAGTTGATTCAATTTGGTTTGGGGTGTGATTATTAGTTTTAATGTTATTTTATGCGTTCTGAGGGTTCGAGCGAGTTCGTTTTATGATTTCAAACTTGTTGGTATGTTTGGGTGGGGCCTCGGGTGTTAATCGGACGAGGTGCAGAACTCATTTGGACTTGGAAGGACAGCTGAAGCACCAGGTTTCTGGTGTAATTGCACCGGTGATCACAGAAGCGGAGGCGCAGGTGCGAAGAAGACGATTGCAGAAGCGGCTTTGAGCATTGGCCAGTGGTCCGCAGAAGCGGGGAAAAAAGCGCATGAGCGGGACTGCAGAAGCGGAATCTTGTCCGCAGAAGCGAACCAGTCAGCCTTAGGCACTTCCGCAGAAGCAGACCTTGGTCCGCAGATGAGGCCCAGCGACTGCAAGTGCGGAATCGCTGGAGGCAGAGTGATTCTTTTAAAATGGGACTTAGGCTATTTTGAGTTCATTTATTTCACACTTGGGTGATTTTGGAGCTTCAAAGAGGGGGGATTTCCACCTAGCTAATTGAGGTAAGTAATTTCTATGCAATATGAGTTTAATATATAGATTAGGGGTAGATTTAACATGTAAATTTTGTGAAATTATGGGTTTAGATGAAAAATTTAGGTTTTGATAAAAATGGAATTTAACCACGAAAATGGTTATAGGCTTTGTACTGAACCAACCGGTCGTTTTTCCTTCTAAAACCCCATTTCCCTAGATAAGACTTCCCGTATGTGCTTTTATTATTTATGACTTGCGGGGACGGTTAGTGCAGGAATTGGAAGGGTTCGGGTTGAAATCGGAACACTTGGCTCCTTAGCTGGCTTTAAAAAGGCTAAGTTTGACTTCGGTAAACATTTTTAGAAAACAACATCGGAATCGGGATTTGACGGTTCCAATAGGTTCGTATGATGATTTTGGACTTGGGCGTATGTTCGAATCGAATTTTGGACAACCCGGGAGCGTTTCGACGCTTAATAGTGAAAGTTAGCTATTTGAAGCTTTTAAGGTTTTTTAATTTGGTTTGGAGTAGGTTTTTGAGTAATCGAGTTCCGTTTGAAATTCCGAGTCTGAGAGTAGTTCCGTATGGTGATTTAAGACTTGCACACAAAATTTGGTGTCATTTCGAGTAGTTTAAGTATGTTTCGGCGTATTCGGAGTAAGTTTTAAGAATTTGAAATTTCTAAGTTGAATCAATTTGGTTTGAGGTATGGTTTTGATGTTGTTTTACGCGTTCTGAGGGTTCGATCGAGTTCGTTTTATGATTTCAAACTTATTGGTATGTTCGGGCGGGGCACCGGAGGCCTCGAGTGTTAACCGGACAGGGCTCGAACCAAGTTTGGACTTAGGAACAATGGCTGAAGCTTCCAGCTTCTAGTGTAACTGCACCTTCGCATGGACAGCCGCAGGTGCGAGCTCGCAGAAGCGAGCAAGAAACCGCAGAAGCGGTCCAGCGAGGGCAGCTCAGAATCTGCAGAAGCGGAGATATTGGGTGCACCTACGGGCGTGCGGGTGCGATGGAGGAAGTCGCGGAAGCGACCAAGCTGCAGAAGCGGTGCTAGAGCCGCAGAAGCGGACCCGCAGAAGCAAGCAAGTGGTCCGCATGTGCGTATTTTGGCTCAACTGGAGGAGACCACATCTGCGAGGATTAGCTGCGAATGCGGGACCGTAGAAGCTGCCGTACCTCCGTATGTGCGAAAATCACAGAAGGCAGAACTTTCATTTAAGTCGGGGTTTGAGTATTTTTAGCCCATTCTTCTTCATTCTTGGGCGATTTGGGAGCTTCTTAAGAGGGGTATTTACCTAGCAACTTGGAGGTAAGTTAATTCTACCTATTATGAGTTAAATACATAGATTATGAGTAAATTATAACATGTAAATTGTGAAAATCAAAGGTTTAGATGAAAAATCTAGGTTTTGATAAAAATGAGATTTTAACCACGAAAATGGTTATGGAATGGGATGCAAATTGTGTACTTGAGTTCTTAAGGTTACGTGTGATGATTTCCTCCAAAAATTTCTGGAATTCGGGCACGTGGGCCCGGGGTGAATTTTAAGAATTTTACCAATTTGGGTTGGTTAATTAACCTAATGATTTAATTTCGAATTATTGAGCATGTATTGATTAAATTATGTAATATTTGGCTAGTTTCAGATTTTTCGGTAGCAAATTGAGGCTTTAACGCGAAATTGTGATCGGGAAGTGAGCTTTGAGATGAGGTAAGTCTCTTGTCTAACCTTGTAAGAGGGAATTTACCCCATAGGTGTTGTAAATAAATATTTGTTCCTAATTCTGGGGGGTTACGTACGTACGAGGTGAGGAGAGTCTGTGCGTAGCTACTATTATGCTATTGTTCGGGTAGTTTTAGGACCCAATTCATGAACTACTTGGAATTTGGCACTGTACTTGTTAAATTAAAATGCCTAAATTATATTAGAACTTGTTAGAGAAATTTTGAAAGGTAGTTAATGAAATTTGTATTACCTTGGATATAAATCATTAACAATGTTTAAGTCAAATGCTTCTAAAATATCCTTTTCTTCATGTGGAGCGGGCCGAACGTCTCGGCAGTAGATAGATGTATCTATAGATCGTGTTGCACGTCCCTCGAAAGTGCACACGACACTCTGAATCGGGTCGTATGACTTTGGCATAAATTGTGCTCAATAATAACAATTGCACGATAATTTGACATTTTATTGCAGCTTGTGAAGATAAACGATTTATTGAAAATTATTAAATTATGAAAGAATTATTTATTTCTGCTTGTTAAGGAGATTATTGTAAATCACACAAACCATGTTTATTTAAATATCTTTATCTTTATATTATTGACCCATAGTGAGTGTCGAAGTCGACATTTTGTCACTACTTCTTTGAGATTAGACTTGATACTTACTGGGTATACGTTGTTTACGTACTCATGCTACGCTTGCTACACTTTTTGTGCAGGGTTTGAGGCAGGTGCATCATGAGGTCCTACCGGTGCGCACCCCCCGATATCCCGAGGCCTAGTGGTGAGCTGCTTCATGAGTCATTCTGTAGCCCTAGAATCTCTCTCTTTTTTATTTTGTATTATGTCTATTTCTGATGTTTTATATGTCAATACCACACAAGAGGGGGGGAGGGTGATTCGTGTGGTATCTAATTTTTTGCGTGCAAAGATTATAGAAGGACCTGGTTCTTCTATGTGTTCCAACTACTACTGTTGCAGAATAATAAGCATAGAAAATAAATAATACTGAGATTTTTACGTAAAAAACACCTGGCTCAAAAGGTGAAAAAACCATGACCTACTTCCTAGTAAGATTTTTCCAAAACTCTTTACTAAATTAGTGAGCCAACACAGCATTTACAAAAACTCCTTTGTAAACCTAGGATTACCTCTAATCCCTTGTAGCAAACTAGCCTCTAGCTATTTGCGACAAACTTCAAGTTAACTCTAACTTGAAAACACAAAGTACCTATTACAGACGCTTCTAGATTAAGATGAAAAGGTACAAATTCACCTACTACAAATAACTAGACTAAAAGACAACAGTTGAAACTGGTTCTTCTAACTGGTTCAAGTAGCGTCAGATTCGCACACTCAAATATCACTCGAACTGCTTGCAAAATTGCCTCGCTATTTTGCTCTTAATTCTTGCTTAACTTCTGCTTTTGTGCGTTGCTGTACAATAAGAATATTCTACAATATATAGGAGTTAGTAGATAAAGAATTAACTAGAATCCTAATGCTACTCTTCCTTGGTGGAAGAGTTCTAGTTAAACTCAACTCCTAAATCCTTCCTTATCTTAGATACTGTTCTTACTGAATAAGGAGTCCTTCTCCTTATCGTTTTTGCAATCTTTTCGATCAGGAGATATCTCATTCTACCAGAATACGCTTATTTCCTGCACGTGCACCTCACGTGCCTTGAGTCTGCCGGTGTTTATGTCTGTCAGTGATGGACCTGGTTCATATCTGTGTTCCTTTGTCAATCTTCAAAACTATTCTCTTTCTTGGGCCAACAAATTCCCCCTTTTTTGATGATGACAAACTTTGTGCATCCATAAGCTTAGGCATGTTTCAACTTAATCCAACATCAACACATATTAGAGTATTAAGCACTTATCATAAATAGCCAATGTCATTTAGGTTATAAATATCACTTGTTCAGAGCACATCTTCCCCCTTTTGGCATCATCAAAAAGTTGCAAAAAGATGTGTGAGTCCCAGATTTTATAAAAATTACTCATGGCCACTGGGGCAACTGCAAATGCATTCATGGATCAATCATCAGTAATCAACTAAGAATTCAAACTATCAGAGAAATAGAGACAGTGCATAAGAACAAGAGCAGCAAATTTCATTGATAGAAAGTACGGTTCTTCCACAATCCACAAAATGAAACAAAAACATTTAAAGCATGAGGAACAAAAAGAAAAAGTCCCGAATTTGGGTCACTGAATTTCTAGGCAGGCTAGGCAACTAAGGCTTGGAAGAACTAGGGGCTTGGGTTTTGGCTTGGAGAAGATTCAACATATCGTGAAGAATTCCCTCATTCTTCTCCCTTTCCTTTGTAAGCTCAACTCTGAGAACATCCCTCTCAGATTCAACCTCAGCTAAACGAGTCTTTAGCCTTGCTATCTCAGCATCCTTTGCTCCACTCTCCTGCACTAGGGCTCTGACCTTGCTGTTTACAGGTGTCCTTTTCGATGAACCAGGTTCATTGTGGACGACATGGATCTCATAATCACAAGCAAGAAGAGTATTGATCCCAAAATGGTCTTTGCTTGTGGTCATCTCCGCCTTCTTCAATGGCACCTTATAATGAGCAAGAACAGAAGTGAGGATGAAACCATAAGGAATGGCATGGGCTTTGGAGCCATTGAAAACTCTGTCCAAAAGCTGAATGATGAACCCAGGCCAGTTTATCTGCCTTCCACTGTCTATACACTCCATCAAAACCAAGTCCATGTAATTTGCAATATGCCTCCTTTCCTGCCTTGGCAACACGCACTTGTTGATGAATTCAAAGATCACCTTATATGGTGGCTTCATTTCACTCTTATAGACTGCCTTATGCTCACTCGCTTCTTCATTATCACAAAATTTCCTTGTGATATCCAGGGAAGTTGGAAGAGAATCCAGACTGGGCCATTTTTGCCTAGTATAGTCATCATAGCCTTCAGAGGGTATGCCAAGGATTTCACCCAGTTCTTTAGCATCAAAAGAGATTTGGACCCCTTTCACTAGGCTAGTGACTCTGCCTTCCTTGATCTCAGCATTGGCCATGAATTCCACAATCTCATTCCTAGCCAGTCTCCCATCCAACTGAAGGACCATGTCCTTCCACCCTTGTATCTCAAGCTTCTCCAGCAGAAAATCATTCCTTCTTCTTCCAAGTCCTTCAACAATCTCCCCTTCAGAATTGTTCTTTTACCAAACTTTGTCAGCTTGTCCTTCTTACCATCAGACACATGACTCTTCACCACTCCAATCATCTTTTTCAGAATTTTCACTTGCTTGGCTTTCACTGCAGACCTGGTTCGTTTAGCCAAGATAGAGGGTTCATCAGACTTAGAAACAGATGAAGACTTCTTTGAGGAAGTCTTGGCTTTCTTTGGCTTAGGGGTCTGAACCTCTACCTCTGCCACTTTTTCACTTTGATGGACCAGGTCCATTTCATCCAACTCAACAGCCTCAACAGGCTCAACCACTTTTTCTTTCCCTTTATCCATTCTTTTCGTCTTACTCTCCTCTAAAGCTCTCTGCAACTCCTCCTCACTCTGCTTTAGCTTGCTCCTTGTAGTTCTTTCTCTTTGAAGAGGAATATCAGAGGTCTCAAAAGGAGCAGCTTTCTGTTTCTTGTTGGCTCTTGTTGTCCCGGAGGTTGTAGCTTTGGAAGTTCTTTTCTTCTTGGGTTGGTAATTGTCACTTAACGTTTTCAAGAGATCAGCCAGGGTTTCCTCAGCAGATGAACCGGGTTCGTCTGCTTGCTTTCCAAGATTTACTAGCCCTTCAGCGGCTTCTCCTGATCCACTTCCCCCTTGTGTGCCTGCCACCTTCTTCCTCCTTCTCTGGCTAAGCTCCATAAATAGCCATTCTAACAGATTCAAAGGTGAGTGAAGAATCTACCACTTATTTCCCTATTCCCCTCTATTTACTATGTACTCCCTCTTTCTCCTTTTCTTTTTCAATTTTGTTTTTACCACCTCTCCTTCTTGTCTCAGGCATTTCCACATCTATCACAGATCCAACCAGGATGAACCTAGTTTCTAAATTTAGCGATCTCAGAAATAACCTCAGATGAAGGTTTTGGGACAGAAGTTACCTGTTGAGAATCGGAAGACCCAGTTTCTTCCCTCTCAGTCGCTGATTTAAAGGAATCACTCAAATTTTGTGAGTTTTGGGCTTGGCTTGCTTGAAGCTGGGCATTTAATTTTCGAGATAAATCACTGCCGGTCACTGTTTTTCTTGCAAGTATTTTGACTCTCATTTTTCTAGGTTGGGGGGGTAGAACTAGGTTGAGGGGTTGTAGAGGAAGATGAAGGAGTAGGGGGTGGAAGAGTAATAGGGTTATTCCAGGGGATAGACATTTTGGTTATGGTTTTTTGATGAAGGAAAAAGCTTGGATTGAATTTGAAGGCAAGGAGAGAAGAAAGGGTTTCGACGGTTTTTCAGAAATAATGAAGAATTTGCAGAGTTGATGATGAGGGATTTAAAAGAGAAGTGTAATTAATACACAACGGCAGCTTTTTGTGGTCAATTAGAAGTCTAATCACTCTGCAATTTTCAGTTTGGAATGACGGTTACAGCTCCCCTAGAATCTAGGTGTTTTAATTCGATGAGGATTCTTTAGTTGAAACAGAACTGGTTCAAATCTTTATTGGATAGGCCTTGGAAGATTTTGGACTTGGGTAGAGTTCTGCTTATGATTTAAATATTAGTATTTCAAAATATGCAGAGTGTAGAACACATACCTCATTTTTCAGATGAACTAGCACTGATGAATCAGGTTCTTCACTAAGAATCCTCTCAACCATGTCTTAATTTGGAAAAAATAGAGAAAATTTTATTAGAGACCAGTGATTCATATTAAAACATGGCATATGAGTATACTATTTACAGTATGAGACTGAGCAACAATTAATCTAGTTATTTACACAAGTTCCAGATTTTCTAACCAAATTTGTTTTTCATTTTTTTTTCATGTACAATTTGTACTAGTTCACTTAGGTGGTCTTAATCATCCCTAATTCTAACTTGTTCCTTTCAAAGTGCTCTCTACTTAGTGCTTTTGTATCTGTTTATCAGTAACACAAAACTCTATAGTGATCAATCCCTTCTCATAATTGTCCCTTAAAAAGTGATGTCTAACATCTATGTGCTTTGTTCTTTTGTGATGAACAGGGTTCTTTGTCATACTAATAGCACTAGTGTTATCACAAAAGATAAGGATACATCCAACATCGATTCCAAAATCCCTCAATTGTTGTTTAATCCACAATAGTTGAGCACAACATGAGGCTTCAGCCACATACTCAGCCTCAGCAGTAGGTAAGGCCACAAAATTCTGCTTTTTAGTAGCCCAAGACACAAGGCATGAGCCAAGAAAGTGTGCCATACCTGAGGTGCTGTTTCTATCTACTAGAAAACCTACATAGTCAACATCATCATATCCCACAAGATTAAAATTACTATCTTTTGGATACCAAAGACAAAGATCAGTGGTGCCTTTTAGGTATCTTAAGATTCTCTTTACAGCAGTCAAGTGAGATTCCTTTGGATTTTCCTGAAATCTTGCACAAAGTCCTACACTGAAAATAATGTCAGGTCTACTAGTAGTGAGATACAATAATGAATCAATCATTCCCCTATACAACTTCTGATCAACAGATGAACCGGGTTCATCTATATCCAACTTTGTGGCTGTTGCAATAGGAGTGCCGATTCCTTTGGAATCTTCCATTTTAAACCTTTTAAGCAACTCTTTTACATACTTGTGCTGATGGATAATAGTTCCATTTGAATTTTGTTTAATTTGTAAGCCTAAAAAGAAATTAAGCTCACTCATCATGCTCATTTTAAATTCACTCCCAATTAGTTTAGCAAATTCTTTACTTAGTTTATTAGTAGTTGCTCTAAAGATTATGTCATCTACATATATCTGAACTACCAAGAGATCTTTACCTTTTTCTTTCAAGAACAAAGTGCTGTCAATTTTACCTCTCTTGTAGTTATGCTCAAGCAAAAACTTTGATAATCTTTCATACCATGCTCTTAGAGCTTGCTTGAGTCCATAGAGTGCTTTGTCAAGTGTGTACACATGATCAGGATTTTCCTTGTTCTCAAACCCTGGAGGTTGCTTGACAAACACTTCTTCCTTCAAATAGCCATTTAGGAAGGCACTCTTGACATCCATCTGGTGAAGGGTGAATTCCATGTAAGCAGCAGAGGCTATGAGGAGCCTTATAGCTTCCAGCCTTGCCACTGGGGCAAAAGTCTCATCATAGTCTATGCCTTCCTCCTGACTATATCCTTGAACCACCAATCTTGCTTTGTTTCTTGTAACGGTTCCATCTTCATGAAGTTTGTTTCTGAAGACCCACTTAGTGCCAATTACTGATCTATCTAAGGGTCTTGGTACCAGATGCCAAACTTGACTCCTTTCAAATTGGTTGAGTTCATCTTGCATTGCATTTACCCAGTTTGCATCCTGCAAAGCTTTAACAACAATTTTAGGTTTGATAAGAGATAAGAAAACATCAAAAGCACAAAGATTCTTTAAAGAAGATCTGGTTTTGATTCCAGAGGTTGGATCAGTGATGATGTTCTCAATAGGATGGGAAATTTGATATCTGTAAGGTTTCATAACCAACTGGTTACCCCTTGATGTTCCCTCAATGTTTTGTTGTTGTGGAACAGGTTCAGGTACATGTTCCACTGAAGTTTGAGAATTGTTTTGTTCTATTCCCCCCTGTCATGTTGCCGGGGATAGATGAACCTATTCCATTACCTGTTCCTTCCTTCAGAGATGCTTCAGTCTGGGCTGTGGTTTCATTTAAGTGTTTAACCAGCCTAATTGCTTCATCATCTTGTTCCTGTCTCTCAGAACGAATGTTAGTTTCATCAAAAACCACATGTACACTTTATTAAACACACATAGTTCTTTTGTTATAAACTTTATAAGCTTTACTATATGAAGAATATCCCAAGAATACTCCCTCATCACTTCTGAGATCAAACTTACCTAGGGAGTCCTTACCATTGTTGTGCACAAAGCACTTGCGTCCAAATGCCCCAAGATGGGATATGTTTGGTTTTCTCCCTTTAAGTAACTCATAGGGAGTCTTCTCTACTAGAGGTCTTGTCATGCACCTATTTATAATATAGCATGCAGTATTTACAGCTTCTGCCGAGAAGCTATGGGGCAGCTTACTAGAAAGAAGCATAGTCATGGCCATATCTTCAAGAGTCCTATTCTTTGTTTCAACTACTACATTTTTTGTGGAGTTCTAGAGGCAGAAAAATTATGATCTATGCCATGCACATCACAAAATTCAGCAAATTTAGCATTTTCAAATTCATTACCATGATTAAACCTAATTGACGCAAGTTGATTTCCTAATTGTTTCTGAGTTTTTCTAACAAAGGAAGTGAACGTGTCAAATGCTTCATCTTTAGATGTTAAAAATAGTGTCAGGTAAACCTAGAATAATCATCAACAAGCACCATCACATATCTCTTACCACCTCTACTTAATGTTCTTATTGGACCACAGAGATCCATATGAACCAGTTCCATTGTTCTGGTGGTACTTACCACTTTCTTGCATTTAAAAGTATATCTTACCTGCTTCCCCCTTGCACAAGCCTCACAAACTTTGTCTTCTTTGAACTTAATGTTAAGCAGTCCTATCACCAAGTCCTCGGAGACTAATTTGTTGAGTTGACTTAGACTTGCATGTCTAAGCCTCTTATGCCAAAGGAGGGGATCACTATCCAGCACACTTAAGCAAGTTAGTTGATTCTCTGAGAATGTGGACAGATCTATAATATATATATTATTCACTCTTTTACCCTGCAAAACAATTTTGTTAGTGATAAGATTTATCACAAAACATTTATTAGAGGTGAATACTACCAAGTTACCTCTATCACACAATTGTGACACACTGATTAGGCTATACTTCAAGTCGTCTATCAAGTAGACATTCTCAATGGAATGAGAGTCATCCTTACCTACCTTACCAACCCCAATGATTTCACCTTTCTTTCCATTTCCAAAGGAGACATTTCCTTCTTTGAGGTCCTCAAGTGAAAGGAACCGGTCCTTGCTTCCTGTCATATGCTTTGAGCAGCCACTGTCCATGTACCATATTTGGCTGCTTCCCTTCACTTGAACCTACAAAAGGAAATCAGGGGTTAGTCTTAGGAACCCAAACTAGTTTGGGTCCCTTTCTATAAGCAAAAGGATGAATTAAATTCTTTTTAGCCCAACTTGGTAACCAATTCTTCCCTTGAACAAAATTTTTATTCTTTTGACTGGCCCTTTCTTTTGCGTTACATTCACTTTTATAGTGACCGGTCTTACCACAGTGAGTACAAATCTTGCTCTCAGGAAGAGTAAGGTACTTGCTTTTAGGATCCCACTTAGGTAGCTGATTCCCAAAGCCAAGTCCTTTTCTATTGCTACTGTGATGTTCATGTAGCCATGACAAAGCATCGGAGGACCTGTTCCATTTACTAGTTCTGTCTAGTTCATGCTTGACCTTGCCTAGATCCTCCTTTAGCACTCTTACCTGCCCATCCTTCCTATACAACTCATCTTTTTAGTTTGCCTACATTGTTTTCTAAAGTGAGTTGTGTGCAATCAGTTGTCTTCTTACTGGTTCCTAGTTTCAGTTTTAGATTTTCAGATTTTAACTCAAGAACATTTGCTTCAAATGTGTGAACCTGGTTTTTCAGAACAGTATTTTCACTCACAGTCTCACTAACTCTGAGTTCCAGGTTCTTACACTTTGCTTTTAAAATCACACAATCCTTAGACAATTGTTCTTTTTCTTTATTTATTACCTCAGATTCATCAATGAAATCTAGAATAATTCAGAGAGTTTTTCTTTAGACAAAAACTTAATCTTGTATTTGAGATGAATTATACTTACCTCAGATTCCTCATGAGATTCCAAATCTGATTCTCTAATTGCCATAAGTGCTTGTTCATCTCCATCTTCATCATTTGATTCCTCATCTGAACTTTCTCCCCAAGCAGCAACCATAGCCTTTGTTGATCCTTTGTTCTTCTTGGGATGAACATGTTCCTTCTTCCTATTCCTTTATTCAAATATTTCCTTCTTCCATTCAATTTCCCATTGAGGGCAGTTCTTGATGTGATAATCAGTCTTCCCACACTTGTAGCAGCCCTCATTGGTTGTTTTTTCAGGAACCCTTGCTTTGTTATAATTTCCACCTCTTGAAGAACCTTTTCCTCCCATAAGATATTTCTTGAAGTCCTTGGTGATCATAGCCATTTCATCTTCCTCCATATCAGCACCTTCAATGATTCAGAGTGTCAGGCTCCTTTCCTTCTTGGGCACATCCATCTTCTTGGTCTGCCTTCTAAGTTCATAGGCAGTGAGATTTCCAATCAGCTCATCCAGTTTAAGAGTTGCAATGTTCTTCAATTCCTAAAATGCAGTGATTTTGCTTTCCCAAGAAATTGGTAGAACCATAGTCAGAATCTTCTCAACTTTGTCTTCTTCAAGAAGAGTCCTTCCAAGAGACTTCAGTTCATTAGTCAGTGTGGTGAACCTTGTATACATCTCTTGGATAGTCTCTCCTTCCTTCATAGAGAAATTCTCATATTGAGAATATAGTAAAGTACCTCTGGACCTCTTTACCTGAGCAGTTCCTTCATGAGCCACTTGCAAGGTGTCCTAAATTTTCTTAGCAGTAGTACAACTTTGAATTCTGATGTACTCGTCTGGACCAAGTCCACACACAAGCCATTTCTTGGCCTTAGCATTCTTCTCCTACTTTCTCAAGTCCTCAGCAATGCAGTCAGCTCTTGTCTTTGGCACATCTACTCCTTCAGAATTCTTCTTTATGGTAGCCAAAGGACCATCAGTAACAATGTCCCATAGCTCGTAGTCTTCTCTAGTTATGTGGTCTCTCATTCTGTTCTTCCACCAGGAGTAGTACTGGCCATTGAAGAGTTGAGGCTTAGCAGTTGATTGTCCCTTCCCAGTTCCCAGGTGGTGCACTCATCTTGATCTTCTCCTAAGGTATTAGCCTCTTCAAGGATAACCCGCTCTGATACCAATTGATGTTTTATACGTCAATACCACACAAAAGGGGGGGGTGATTCGTGTGGTGCCCAATTTTTTGCGTGCAAAGATTATAGAAGGACCTGGTTCTTCTATGTGTTCCAACTACTACTATTGCGGAATAATAAGTACAGAAAATAAATAACACTGAGATTTTTACGTGGAAAACACCTGGCTCAAAAGGTGAAAAAACCACGACCTACTTCCTAGTAGGATTTTCCCAAAAATCTTTACTAAATCAGTGAGCCAACTCAACATTTACAAAAACTCTTTTGTAAACCTAGGATTACCTCTAATCCCTTGTAGCAAACTAGCCTCTAGCTATTTGCGACAAACTTCAAGTTAACTCTAACTTGAAAACACAAAGTACCTATTACAGACGCTTCTAGATTAAGCTGAAAAGGTACAAGTTCACCTACTACAAATAACTAGACTAAAAGACAACAGTTGGAACTGGTTCTTCTAGCTGGTTCAAGTAGCGTCAGATTCGCACACTCAAATATCACTCGAACTGCTTGCAAAATTGCCTTGCTATTTTGCTCTCAATTCTTTCTTAACTTCTGCTTTTGTGCGTTGCTGTACAATAAGAATATTCTGCAATATATAAGAGTTAGTAGATAAAGAATTAACTAGAATCCTAATGCTACTCTTCCTTGGTGGAAGAGTTCTAGTTAAACTCAACTCCTAAATCCTTCCTTATCTTAGATATTGTTCTTACTGAATAAGGAGTCCTGTCCTTATCGTTTTTGCAACCTTTTCAATCAGGATATATCTCATTATACCAGAATATGCTTATCTCATGCATGTGTACCTCACGTGCCTTGAGTCTGCCGGTGTCTATGTCTGCCAGTGATAGACTTGGTTCATATCTGAGTTCCTTTGTTAATCTTCAAAACTATCCTCTTTCTTGGGCCAACAATTTCATATTCAGACATTGGTTAGAAGTTTGTATAATCTAGTAGACACTCATACACTTGTAACACCGGGTCTTGGCACATACACCAGTAGAATTGTGGTCTTGAAATTATTATTTTGTTTTTCATCTATTTAGACCTTCTATTTTTCTTAAATCTAGCAAGTAAGGAAAGTTTAATTACTCAGAATTTTATTAAAGGAGGAAATATATGTTTAATTCACTAGTTGGCTTGCCTAGTGGTGATGTTGGGAGCCATCACTATCTATTGGTGAAATTGGGTCGTGACAGGCTTGAGTGAAAACTATATATTTGAGTTCGTGAGGTTATGGGTAACGACTTTCTTCGAAAGTTTTCGAAATCCGGGCACGTGGGCCCGAAGGTGAATTTTAGGAATCTTCCAATTTAGGTTGGGTAATTATTCTATTAGTTTAATTATGAACTTTTGAGTATGTATTGATTAATGTATATAACATATGACTAGTTTCGGGTTGTTTGGCAATGGGTTGATGATTTAAAGCATAATTGTGGATCGAGAGTGAGCTTGGGAACGAGGTAAGTCTCTATTATGTTGGTCGTACCTATTAATCGTCCTAACTAGAGATGATATTAAGGATTCTAAGATTTAAAGTCTCCCGTTAAAATTTCTTATGTGTGGGAAAGAATGGAAGAATTTTATAATAACTTTGAGAAATCTATGTTCACTCGCGTGGTAAGTAATTCCGCGAGCGAAGTAAAAATTTGCTCTACTTTAATGGGAGCGGGTCGTTCGCCTCGGCAGGTTAATAGATGCATCTATGGTTCGTGTCGTTCAACCGTCGGCAGTGCACGGTATATTTATGTATCGGTCCGTACTACCTCGGCATAAATTGTGCATGACAATACTCGAAGCCTAACTCTTACTTGATTTAATTTATGGCTTGAGCAGTTACAATTATTTAAAGGACAGGAATTGATTCAAAATTTATTGTTAGTGAAGGAAATTATTATTCACTACTTGTTACTATGTTGTATTAATTGCTTACATAATCCATGCTTATTTATGATTTTCGCATTTTATTTATAGCCCATAGTAAGTGTCGATGTCGACCCCCCGTCACTACTTCTTCGAGGTTAGACTTGATACTTACTAGGTATATGTTGTTTATGTACTCACGCTACACTTCTGCGCTAACTGTGCAGGATCTGAGGCAGGAGCATCTGATGGACATACCGGCGCACACCCCCGTTACCCGGAGGCCTAGTGGTGAGCTGCATCCTGAGTTGTTCAGCAGCACCTAGAGCCTTTCTTTTGTACTTATTTTCTATCTATATTATTTCATACAGTAGTTAGAGTTTTGTATATTCTACTAGTTCTCATACACTTATGACACCAGATCTTGGCACACTCTAGTAGACTTTATTGTTTTGGGGTATTTACATATTTATTATTGCATTTAGATGCTTTCATTTTAATTATTTGACTCTCTATTTCTCAAATTTCTAAAAAACAATAGGATTTAAATACTTGGAAATTGTTTAAAAGAAGAAATCACATAGTAAATGCATCGTAGGCTTACCCAGGGGCGACGTTAGGCGCCATCACGGCCTATAGGAGAAATTGGGTCGTGACAGCATGGTATCATAGCATTAGGTTCATGTTGGTCTCACAAGTTATGAGGAGGCCTAATAGATTCTTGCGGATCGGTGCGGATACGTCCCTACTTATCTTCGAGAGGCTATAGGGTGTTAGAAAACTACTCTTTCTTCATCTCTTATCGTGCAGTTGATGTAGTACTAAGTAATGTTCTCTCATTCTCTCACAGATGGTGAGAACGCGTGCATCGGATGTACCAGACCATGGAGGAGCTGCTCCCCCCTGTTACTAGAGGCCGAGGGAGGGCTCCAGTTCGTGGTAGAGGACGAGGGCATCCTAGAGTTGCTCCAGTTACACCACCAGTGAATCCAGTAGAGGATCCCGTTATTGAGAAGCACGGTGAGGTGCCTGCGGCAGGACCAACCCCGGTGGATTTCATGTCCGCACCGGGATTCTAGGAGGTCATGGGCCGTATGCTACAGTTCATGGATTATATGACTCGGGCTGGTTAATTTCCAACACACATCTCAGGTGGGAGGGGGGCACAGACCCCTACCGCTCAGGCTCTAGGGCATGCAGCTGTCGTATACCAGACCCCGGCGCACTACCCGTGGGCGAGGCTCAGCTAGTTGCAATAGCTATACCTGAGCCCATACAGGCTGCGGTCGACGATCCGCATAGGCTATTGGACAGATGGACTAGGATACAGCCTCTTGTCTTTGGAGGTGAGCGACACGAGGACCCCCAGGACATTATTGACCGGTGCAGGGACAGACTGCACAACATGAGAATATTGGAGTCCCATGGGGTGGATTTTACTACCTTCTAGCTGGAGGGCAGTGCCCGTAGGTGGTGAAAGTCATATCTTCTCGGCATACTAGCAGGTTCTCCTCTCATGACTTAGGACCAGTTCACACGCCTTTTATTGGACATGTATATTCCATCCTCTCAGAAGGAAGAGTTGCGATTTTAGTTCGAGCAGCTCCAGCAGGGCCAGATGTCGGTGACCGACTATGAGGCGAGATTTTCTGAGTTTTCTCGCCATGCACTTATGATACTTTCGACCGATGCAGAGAGGGTGCATAGGTTTGTTGCAGGTTTTCACTCGGCTAGCCAGGCCACTATGGCCCGAGAGGTTGATATGGGGACTTCTTTCGAGCTAGTTATAGAGATAGCTCGGAGGATCGAGGGTGCACATCAGCATGGTCGGGAGAAGTCTAGGAGGGATAAGCGGTTTCGACATTCTGGAGAGTTGAGTGGTGCCCCGGCTGGGGGCAGGGGTTAGTTCGTGAGGGGTCAATCAAGCAGGCCCACATATCCAGCACCGTCGCCTCTTCGGGGTGCTCCAGTGCGACCCTATTTCAGCGCCATATCAGAGAGTTCCTACCGTCCACCAGCCATTCAGGGTTCCTCCAGTGGGTATTCAGGCCATCAAGGTCAGGCTTCCAATCAGCAGTCCGCCGTTCCGAGAGGTTGTTATGAGTATGGGGATCCTGGCCATATGAAGAGGTTTTGTCCCAGACTTTGGGGCAAGGCATTGTAGCAGTGACACCAGCCTATGATTATAGCACCATCTACCCCACCGGCCGTCCGGACGCCCAGAGGTGGACGGCAGGTGGGTAGGGGCTGTCCTAGAGGTGGAGGTCAGACATGATGAGGCCAGTCAGGTTGCACTCCAGCTAGATTCTATGTTTTTCGACCAGACTAGATGCAGTGACATCAGATGCTGTGATCACATGTATTATTTCTGTCTGCGGTAGGGATGTTTCGGTACCATTTGATCCAGGGTCTACTTATTCGTATGTTTCATCTCTGTTTGCTCATTTCTTGGGTCTTTCTCGGGAGTTCTTGGGTACTCCTATTTATGTGTCCACTCCAGTGGGCGATTCTATTATTGTGGATCAGAACTACCGATTCTACATTGTTACTTTCTGTGGTTATGAGACTCGAGTGGATCTTCTATTACTTGATATGACCGACTTTGAGGTCATCCTAGGCATGGATTGGTTATCTCCATATCACGCCATCCTTGATTGCCATGACAAGACTGTTACCTTGGCGATGCCAAAGTTGCCTAGATTGGAGTGGAAGGGTTCATCTTTCAGTACACCTAGTCGGGTTATTTATTTTCTAAAGGCTCGACACATGGTCGAGAAGGGTTGCTTGGCTTATCTAGCCTATGTTCGGGATACTGCCACAGAGACTCCGGCAATTAATTCAGTGCCCGTGGTCCGGGAGTTCTCTAATGTATTCCCTGCTGATCTTCCAGGCACGCTACCAGATAACGATATCAATTTCTATATTGATTTGGCTCTAGGTACCCTGATTATATCTATTCCACCGTACCGCATGGCTCAGAGAGAGTTGAAGGAGTAGCTTGAGGAGTTTCTAGCAAAAGGGTTCGTCAGACCGAGTGTATCGCCTTGGGGTGCACCAATGTTATTTGTGAAGAAGAAAGATGGGATTATACGGATGTGCATTGATTACCGTCAGTTGAACAAAGTTACCATTAATAAAAAGTACTCGTTGCCACGTATTGATGACTTGTTCGACCAGTTGTAGAGTGATAGGGTGTTCTCTAAGATTGACTTGAGATTGGGGTGCCATCAGCTGGAGATTCGTGACTCCGATGTCCCGAAGACGGCTTTTCAGACTAGATATGGGCATTATGAGTTTCTATTGATGTCCTTTCGCTTGACTAATGCCCCGATGGCATTTATGGATTTGATGAACAGGGTGTTCAGGCCATATATTGATTCGTTTGTCATTGTCTTCATCAATGACATTTTGATCTACTCGTGTAGCATGGAGGAGCACAAGCAGCATTTGAGAGTGGTACTTCAGACCTTGCGGGATTTGAATATATATGCTAAGTTCTCCAAGTGTGAGTTCTGGCTAGATTCGGTGGCATTCTTGGGACATATATTATCAAGCGGGGGTATTAAGGTTGATCCCAATAAAATTGAGACAGTTCAGAGTTGGCCTTGTCCTACCACCGCAACTGAAATCAGGAGCTTCCTAGGGTTAGGAGGTTATTATCGTCGGTTTGTGGAGGGCTTCTCATCTATTGCAGCACCTTTGACTAGACTGGCCCAAAAGGGTGCTATGTTCTGATGGTCCGATGATTGCGAGGTGAGCTTTCAGAAGCTCATGACTGTATTGACTTCAACACCAGTGTTAGTGTTGCCTTCCAGTTCAGGGATGTATACTATGTATTGCGACACTTCACGCATCGTCTTGGGTTGTGTACTGATGCAGGAGGGGCGAGTTATTACATATGCTTCACGTCAGCTGAAGCCTCACAAGAAGAATTACCCTGTACATGATTTGGAGTTGACCACGATTGTTCATGCTCTTAAGATCTAGAGGCATTATCTTTATGAGGTGTCCTACGAGGTTTACACCGATCATCGCAGCCTGTATCATTTGTTCAAGCAGAGGGATCTCAACTTGAGGCAGCGCAGATGGAATGAGTTACTGAAGGATGATGATATTACCATCCTTTATCATCCGGGCAAGGCGAATGTAGTTGCAGATGCCTTGAGCAGAAATGCTGAGAGTATGGGTAGTTTGGCATTCATTTAAGCGGAAGAGAGGCCACTAGCTTTGTACATTCAGTCATTGGCTAACAGACTTATGAGGTTGGATATTTCAGAGCCCAGCCGAGTTTTTACATGCGTTGTTGCTCAGTACTCACTATTCGAACAGATCAAGGCTCGCTAGTTTGATGATCTGCACTTGTTGGTTCTTAGAGAGATGGTACTATAGGGTGGTACCAAGGAGGTTACTATCAGTGAGGATGGTGTTCTGCGACTTCGGGGTCGCCTATGTGTTCCTAATATTGATGGCTTGAGGGAGAAGATCCTAGAGGAGGCACACAGTACTCGGTATTCTATTCATCCAGGTGCTACGATGATGTATCGCGACCTGAGGTAGCATTATTGGTGGCGTCAGATGAAGAAAGACATAGTTGAGTATGTTGTGAGGTGTCTAAATTGCCAGCAGGTCAAGTATGAGCATCAGAGGCCAGGTGTCCTACTTCAGTAGTTGACTATACCTGAGTGGAAATGGGAGCGCATTACTATGGACTTCGTAGTTGGGTTGCCGCGGACCTTGCGAAAGTTTGATGTTGTTTGGGTCATTGTCGACAAGTTGACCAAGTCGGCACATATCATTCCGGTTGTGACCACATATTCTTCAGAGAGGTTGACCCGGATTTATATTCATGAGATTGTTCGGTTGCATAGTGTGCCTATCTCCATCATATCAGATAGAGGCCCTCAGTTTACTTCGCATTTTTGGAGAGCAGTACAAAGTGAGTTGGGGACCGTGTAGAGCTCAGCACAACCTTTCATCTGCAGACCAATGGGCAGTCGGAGCGGATAGTTTAGATCTTGGAGGATATGTTCCGAGTATGTGTGATTGAATTCGGAGGGTAGTGGGATCGGTTCTTGCCTTTGGCCGAGTTTGCTTACAATAACAGGTATCAGTCCAGCATCAACATGGCTCCATTCGAGGCTTTATATGGTCAGCGATGTCGTTCTCCCATCGGATGGTTTGAGCCCGGCGAGGCTAAGTTGTATGGTACTGATTTGGTGAAGGATACCTTGGAAAAGGTAAAGTTGATTCAGGAGCGACTTCACGCAACATAGTCCAGACAGAAGAGTTTTGCAGATCAGAAGGCACATGATTTATCTTTTATGGTGGGCGAGAAAGTTCCCTTGAAGGTCTCGCGATGAAGGGGATCATGAGGTTCGGAAAGAAGGGCAAGTTGAGCCCAAGGTTTATAGGTCCATTTGAGGTGTTGATACGAGTTGGGAAGGTCTCTCAGTCTATCGAGAGTTCATCCGATTTTCCACGTATTTATGCTCCGGAGGTATCATGCCGACATGCCGCATATGTTAGACTTCAGCACGGTTCAGTTGGATGAGAGCTTGGGTTATGAGGAGCAGCTAGTGGCCATTGTTGATAGGCAGGTTCGCTAGTTGAGGTCCAAGAAGATTTCTGCAGTAAAAGTTCAGTGGAGAGGCCAACCAGTCGAAGAGGCGACTTGGGAGGCCAAAGAGGACATACAGAGCAGATATCCACACATATTCGGCATTTCAGGTATGATTCTAGACCCGTTCGAGGATGAACGTTTGTTTAAGAGGTGGAGAATATAACGACCCGACCGGTCGTTTTGCTTTCTAGATTCTCGTTCCCCCTAAATAAGACTCCTCGTATGTGGTTTTACTATTTTATAACTTGCGGGGATGGTTAGTCCCCTAAATAAGGTTCCTCGTGGATCATCGTAGCCTACATCATTTGTTCAGCAGAGAGATCCTAACTTGAGGTAGTGTAGGTGGCTTGAGTTACTGAAGGATGATGATATTACCATCCTTTATCATCCGGGCAAGGCAAATATAGTTGCAATTTCCTTGAGCAGAAAGGCAGACAGTATGGGTAGTTTGGCATTCATTTCAGCGGAGGAGAGGTCACTAGCTTTGGACATTCAGTCCTTGGCTAACAGACTTGTAAGGTTGGATATTTTAGAGCCTAGTCGAGTTCTTGCATGCGTCGTCGCTTAGTCCTTACTATTCGAGTAGATCAAGGCTCGCCAGTTTGATGATCCTCACTTGTTAGTTCTTAGAGAGACGATACTATAGGGTGGTGCCAAGGAGGTTACTATTGGTGATGATAGTGTTCTGCTACTTTGGGGCCGCCTATGTGTTCCTAATGGCTTGAGGGAGAATATCCTAGAGGAGGAACACAGTTCTCGGTATTCTATTCATCCAGGTGCTACGAAGATGTATAGCGACCTGGGGCAGCATTATTGGTGGCGTCGGATGAAGAAGGACATAGTTGAGTATGTTGCAAGGTGTCTAAATTGCCAGTAGGTCAAGTATGAGCATCAGAGGCCAGGTGTCCTACTTCAGCAGATGACTATACCTGAGTGGAAATGGGAACGCATTACTATGGACTTTGTAGTTGGGTTGTCGTGGACCTTGCGGAAGTTTGATGTTGTTTGGGTCATTGTCGACAGGTTGACCAAGTCGGCACACTTCATTCCGGTTGTGACCACTTGTTCTTCAAAGAGGTAGGCCTAAATTTATATTCAGGAGATTGCTCAGTTGTATGGTGTGTCTGTCTCCATTATATGAGATATAGGCCCTCAATTTACTTCGCATTTTTGGAGAGCAGTACAAAGTGAGTTGGGGACCCGTGTAGAGCTCAGCACAGCCTTTCATCCGCAGACCGATGGGCAGTCGGAGCGGACAGTTCAGATCTTAGAGGATATGCTCCGAGCATGTGTGATTGACTTCTGAGGGTAGTGGGATCGGTTCTTGCCTTTGGCCGAATTTGCTTACAACAACAGTTATCAATCCAGCATCGATATGGTTTCATTCAAGGCTTTATATGGTCGGCGATGTCGTTCTCCCATCGGATGGTTTGAGCCCGGTGAGGCTAAGTTGTATGGTAATGATTTTGTGAATGATGCCTTGGAAAATGTAAATTTGATTCAGGAGCGACTTCACACAGCAGAGTCCAGACATAAGAGTTACGCGGATCAGAAGGCACATGATTTATCTTTTATGGTGAGCGAGAAAGTTCTATTGAAGGTCTCGCTAATGAAGGGGATCATGAGGTTCGGAAAGAAGGTCAAGTTAAGCCCAAGGTTTATAGGTCCATTTGAGGTATTGAGACGAGTTGGGCAGGTCTCTCAGTCTATCGAGAGTTCATCCGGTTTTCCACGTATCTATGCTCCGGAGGTATCATGCCATTGTTGATAGGCAGGTTCGCCAGTTGAGGTCCAAGAAGATTTCTGCGGTAAAAGTTTAGTGGAGGGGCCAACCAGTCGAGAAGGCGACTTGGGACGCTGAGGAGGACATGCAACGCAGATATCCACACCTATTCGGCACTTCAGGTATGATCCTAGACCCGTTCGAGGATGAACGTTTGTTTAAGAGGTGGAGAATGTAACGACTTGAACGGTCATTTCGCTTTCTAGATTCTCGTTCCCTTAAATAAGACTCCTCATATGTGCTTTTACTGTTTTATAACTTGCGGGGATGGTTAGTCCGAGATTTGGAAGGGTTCGGGTTGAAATCGGAATACTTGGTTCCTTAGTTGACTTTTAAGAGGCTAAGTTTGACTTTGGTTAATATTTTGAGTAAACAACCTCAGAACCGGGATTTGATGGTTCCAATAGGTTTGTATGATGAGTTTAGATTTGGACATACATTTGGACCGGGTTTTGGACGAATCGGGAGCGTTTCGACGTTTAATATTGATAGTTGGCACCTTGAAGGTTTTAAAGTTCTTTAAATTAGGTTTGGAGTGGGTTTTGCTGTTATCGAGGTCCGTTTGGGATTTCGAGCCTGGAAATAGTTATGTATGGTGATTTGAGACTTGCACGCAAAATTTGGTGTCATTTCGAGTAGTTTAGTATGTTTCAGCGCGTTTGGAGTAAGTTGGAAGAACTTAAAGTTCATAAGTTGATTCAATTTGGTTTGGGGTGTGATTCTTAGTTTTGATGTTGTTTTATGCATTCCGAGGGTTCGAGCGAGTTAGTTTTATGATTTCAAACTTGTTGGTATGTTTGGGTAGGGCCTCGGAGGCCTCAGGTGTTAATCAGACGAGGCGCTAAACTCATTTGGATTTGGAAGGACATCTGAAGCACCAGGTTTCTTGTGTAATCATACCTACGGAGGGCTAGCTGCAGGTGTGAGCTCGCAGAAGCGGCGCAGCACAGGCTGCCCAGTGATTGCAGAAGTGACGAAGGGATCGCACATGCGGAGACTCAGGTGCAAAGAAGACTATCGCAGAAACGGCTTTGGGCATTGACCAATGGTCCGCAGAAGCGGGGAAACAAGTGCAGGAGCGGGACTGTAGAAGCGGAATCCCATCCGCAGAAGTGAACGAGCCAGCCTTAGGCACTTCCGCAGAAGCGGACCTTGGTCCGCAGAGGCGATGCCGCAGATGCGGCCCAGCGACTGCCGGTGCGGAATCGCTGGAGACAGAGTGATTCTTTTAAAACAGGACTTAGGCTATTTTGAGTTCATTTATTTCATACTTGGGGGCGATTTTGGAGCTTCAAAGAGGGGGGATTTCCACCTAGCTAATTGAGGTAAGTAATTTCTATGCAATATGAGTTTAATACATAGATTAGGGGTAGATTTAACATGTAAAATTTGTGAAACCATGGGTTTAGATCCATCTATGGTTCATGCCATTC
Organism: Nicotiana otophora; assembly: GCA_000715115.1. NCBI lineage: Eukaryota > Viridiplantae > Streptophyta > Magnoliopsida > Solanales > Solanaceae > Nicotiana > Nicotiana otophora. The sequence continues at coordinate 350,445 of AWOL01S0001595.1, forward strand.
GACCGTCGGCAGTGCATGGTATATTTATGGATCGGGCCGTACTACCTTGGCATAAATCGTGCATGACAATACTCGGAGCCAAACTCTTACTTGATTTAATTTATGGCTTGAGCGGTTATAATTATTTAAAGGACGGGAATTGATTCGAAATTTATTGTTAGTGAAGGAAATTATTATTCACTACTTGTTACTATGTTGTATTAATTGCATACATAATCCATGCTTATTTATGATTTCCGCATTTTATTTATAGCCCATAGTAAGTGTCGATGTCGACCCCCCGCCACTACTTTTTCGAGGTTAGACTTGATACTTACTGGGTACATGTTGTTTGTGTACTCACGCTACACTTCTGTGCTAACCGTGCAGAATCTGAGGCAGGTGCATCTGGTGGACATACCAACGCACACCTCCGTTACCCGGAGGCCTAGTGGTGAGCTGCATCTTGAGTTGTTCTGCAGCGCCTAGAGCCTTTATGGTTTTGGGGGTATTTACATATTTATTCTTGCATTCATATGCTTTCATTTTAATTATTTGACTCTCTATTTCTCAAATTTCTAAAAGATATGGGATTTAAATACTTGGAAATTGTTTAAAAGAAGAAATCATGTAGTAAATGCATCGTAGGCTTGCCTAGTGGCGACGTTAGACACCATCATGGCCTATAGGAGAAATTGGTTCGTGACAACATGGTATCAGAGCATTAGGTTCACGTAGGTCTCACAAGTTATGAGCGGGCCTAATAGAGTCTTGCAGATTGGTGCGGAGACGTTCGTACTTATCTTCGAGAGGCTATAAGGTGTTAGGAAACTAGTCTTTCTTCATCTCCTATCGTGTAGTTGATGTAGTACTAAGTAATTTTCATTCATTCTCTCACAGATGGTGAGAACGCGCGTAGCGGATGTACCAGACCATGGATGAGCTGCTCCCCCTGTTGCTAGAGGTCGAGGGAGGGCTCCAGTTCGTGGTAGAGGACGAGGGTGTTGTAATGACCCGACCGGTCATTTTGAGCTCAAGCACATCATTCGGAGGTTTGAGGCCTTGCGTAGCTTCACTTGGGGTATTATGACTTGTACGTGTGGTCGGAATTGAAATTCGGGAAGTTCGGAGTTGATTTGGAGAGAAAATTCTAATTTTAGCAGCTTTAAGTTGGAGGAGTTAGCTCAGGGTTGATTTTTGAGTAAACAACATCGGAATCAGGATTTGAAGGTTCCAACAGGTTTGTATGATAATTTTGGACTTGAGCGTATGTCCGGAGCGGGTTTTGGATGACCCGGGTGCGTTTCGGCGCCTATTATAGAAGTTGGCATTTTGGAAGAATTTCATAAATTTGAGTTAAAGTGCATTTCAATGATATCGATGTTTGTTTGGGATTCTGAGTCTGAGAATAGCTCTGTATGATGATTCCGGTCTTTGAAGCGTGTCCGGAAGTGGATTTGGAGGTCTGTAAGTCATTTTGGGGTCATTTGGGCGAAAGTTGGAAATTTGAATAATTTTAAGAAGTTTGACCGGGGGTGGACTTTTTGATATCGGGGTCAGATTCCGATTCCAGAAGTTGGAGTAGGTCCGTAATGTCGACTGTGACTTGTGTGCAAAATTTGAGGTCAATCGGACGTGATTTGATAGGTTTCGGCATCGACTATAGAACTTTGAAGTTCTAAAGTTCATTAAGCTTGAATTGGGGTGCGATTCATGATTTCGATGTTGTTTGATGTGATTTGAAGCCTCGAGCAGGTCCGTGTTATGTTATTGGACTGGTTGGTATGATTGGATGGGGTCCCGGGGTCCCGGGGGCCTCGGGTGAGTTTCAGATGCTTAATAGATCGATTTTTGGACTAAGGAAAATGCTAAGGCAGCTGGTGTCTGGTGTAACCGCACCTGCGAGGTTTTGGCCGCAGGTGCGGAGCCGCAGAAGCGGTTTTGGACGAGCTGGGCAATGCCCGCAGGTGCGGAAGTTTTGGCGCACCTGCGGTCAGAGCAGTAGTCGCAGGAGCGGATGGGTTCGCAGAAGCAGTCCCATTTGTCCACAGATGCGGAGCTTGGACATGTAAGGGAAATGCGCACCTGTGAGGATTTTGTCACAGATGCGGCCAAGGCACCGCAGTGCAAAAAATCGCTGGGCAGAATCATTTTAAGAAGCGGGATTTGGCTCTTCTTCTCTCATTTTTCACCTTGTTATGGCGATTTTGGAGAGCTTCAGGGAGGGATTTTCACCATATATGTCAAGGTAAGTGATTCCCACGTATTGTGAGTTAAATACAAGATTTATACATAGATTCAAGCATGGAAATTTGTAGAAATTTGGGGTTTTGGTAGAAAACCTAGAAATTGGTATTTTTGGATTTTGACCACGAATTTGGGCATAGAATTGAGAATAAATCATATATTTGAGTTCATAATATTATGGGTAATATTTATCTTCGAAAATATTCGGAATCCGGGCACGTGGGCCTGAGGGTTGCTTTATCTGCTTTTCGAGCGGAGTTAGAAATTTGTCTTTGGTATGAGTATTAGAGTATATTTTTATTGGTTTGCACATTGTTTGACTAGTTTTGGAGCGACGTACATCGGTTTGAGGTGTTAGAGGGCTTTGGAGTCGGTTATGGAACTTCGGAGCGAGGTAAGTCTCCTGTCTAACCATGTGAAGGGGAAACCACCCCTTAGGTGATACTTATTGTTATGTGAAACTAGTTGTGGGCGCTACGTACGTACGAGGTGATGAGAGTCCGTACGTAGCTAAAGCATGTCTATGTCCGGGTAGACTTAGGACCTTATCCTGTAATAATTGAATTATTTGAACTTGTTCTGCTGGCTTATTTAATTAAAGTTATAACTGAAATTGATTTAGAAATAAAAGTATGAGGTCAAGCTTTAATGCCCTGAATTGTTGCTAAGGTATTCGATAAATGTAAAGATATGTACTTATTATTGTGCTAATTTACTTTATTGTAAGCGCGTATCTTGTGATTCGGAAACTTCCTTCCTTTCTTGTGGAGCGGGTCGAACGCCTTGACAGTATCTCTCGGAATGGGATAAATTCATTCTTTTCTTGTGGAGTGGGCCGAACGCCTCGGCAGTATATAGAGGTGCATCTCTAGTTCGTGTCGTTCGACCCTCGACAGTGTACGCACTACTCCGGATCGGGCCGAACGACATAGGCAGAATCATGCGTTATACCGCTAGTAGTCCACATATTCACGAGATAAACTTTTTACTGACGCCCGGTATTTTATGGTATTTCTTATCTGATTAGTATTGACACTTGGCATTTATTCTCAGATATTGAGGTAGGATACATGATCGATAAATTTTTTATAAAAAGGAAATAATTGAAACATTATAAAACTTCATATTTCTCCCCTATTGTTGTGTACTTTACAATTGTATGAATTATCATATTATTTATTTAACTGGACCTCTAGTAAGTGTCGATGTCGACCCCTTGTTACTACTCCTCCGGAGTTAGGCTAGATACTTACTGGTACACGTTGACTTACGTACTCATACTACACTTGCTGCACATTTTTGTGCATGTGCATATATACCCGGTGGTCTTTTGGGCGCAGAGGTGGGGATGTTGCAGGGATTTACCGTGAGCTGCATTTCATGTTACGATCCGCAACCTGCAGAGTCTCCATCAGAGTTATTTATGTTTCTCCTGTCTAATTTGTATTTCAGACATATATTGCATTTTTATTATCTTTCCTAGTTGGTGCTCATGCACTTGTGACACCAGGTTTTAGGGTGATTATGGGTTGTTTGGTATTGAAATTATGAAAATATTTTATTTACTCCCTAAAGTTCTTCTTTTATTATTAAATTGAAGGAAATCATGATTTTAAATATTAAAAAGAGTAATTAAGTTAATTAATTATGGTTGGTTAGCCTGACAGCGGTGTTAGGCGCCATCACGACCTATTATGGATTTTGGGTCGTGACAGGTGTCCTAGAGTTGCTCCAGTTACACCACCAGTGGATCCAGTAGAGGATCTCATTATTGAGGAGCAGGGTGAGGTGCCTACGACAAGACCAGCCCCGATGGATTTCATGTCCACACTGGGATTCTAGGAGGTCATGGGCCGTATACTACGGTTCATGGATTCTATGACTCAGGCTGGTTAATTTCCAGCACACATCTCAGGTGGGAGGGGGAGCACAGACCCCTACCGATCAGGCTCTAGGGCACACAACTGTCGTATACCAGACCTCGGGTGCACTACCCGTAGGCGGGGTTCAGCCAGTTGCAGCAGTTATACCTAAGACCATACCGACTGTGAGAGGCGGTCCGCATAGTCTATTGGACATATGGACCAGGCTACAGCCTCCTGTCTTTGGAGGTGAGCGATACGAGAACCCCCAAGGCTTTATTGACCGGTGCAGGGACAGACTACACAACATGAGGATATTGGAGTCCCATGGGGTGGAATTTATTACCTTCCAACTGGAGGGCACGACCCGTAGGTGGTGGAAGTCATATCTTCTTGGTAGACCAGCAAGTTCTCCTCCCATGACTTGGGACCAGTTCACACGCCTCTTCTTGGACATGTATATTCCACCCTTTCAGAGGGAAGAGTTGCTATTTCAGTTCGAGCAGCTCTTGCAGGGTCAGATATCGGTGACCGACTATGAGGCGAGATTTTCTGAGTTGTCTCGCCATGCACTTATGATACTTCTGACCGATGTAGAGAGGGTGCGTAGGTTTATTGCAGGTTTCCACTCGGCTAGCCAAGCCACTATGGCCCGAAAGGTTGAGATGGGGACTTCTTACGAGCTAGTTATAGAGATAGCTTGGAGGATCGAGGGTGCAGGTTAGCGTGGTCGGGAGCAGGCTATGAGGGATAAGCGAATTCGGTATTCTGGAGAGTTCAGTGGTGCCCTGGCTGGGGGCAAGGGTCAGTTCGTGAGGGGTCAGTCAAGGCTCGCCAGTTTGATGATCCACACTTATTGGTTCTTAGAGATACGGTACTACAGGGTGGTGCCAAGGAGGTTACTATCGGTGAGGATGGTGTTCTACGACTTCATGGTCGCCTATATGTTCCTAATGTTGATGTCTTGAAGGAGAAGATTCTAGAGGAGGCATATAGTTCTCGGTATTCTATTCATCCAGGTGCTACGAAGATCTATCGCGACCTGAGGCAACATTATTAGTGGCGTCGGATGAAGAAGTACATAGTTGAGTATGTTGCGAGGTGTCTAAATTGCCAGCAGGTCAAGAGGCCAGGTGTCCTACTTCAGCAGATGACTATACCTGAGTGGAAATGGGAGCGCATTACTATAGACTTCGTAGTTGGGTTACCGCGGACCTTGCAGAAGTTTGATGTTGTTTGGGTCATTGTCGACAGGTTGACCAAGTCGGCATATTTCATTCCGGTTGTGACCACGTATTCTTCAGAGAGGTTGACCCGGATTTATATTCAGGAGATTGTTCGGTTGCATGGTGTGCCTGTCTCTATCATATTAGATAGAGGCCCTTAGTTTACTTCGCATTTTCTGAGAGTAATACAGAATGAGTTGGGGACCCGTGTAGAGCTCAGCACCACCTTTCATCCACAGACCGACGGGCAGTCTGAGCGGACAATTTAGATCTTGGAGGATATGCTCTGAGTATGTGTGATTGACTTCGGAGGGTAGTGGGATCGGTTCTTGACTTTGGCCGAGTTTGCTTACAACAACAGTTATCAGTCTAGCATCGAGATGGTTCCATTCAAGGCTTTACATGGTCGGCGATGTAAAGCCTCCCAAACCATCGGAATGGTAGTACTTGACAGAAATCACCTCCCAAACCATTAATTTTCCACCAAACGGTTCATTAATATCCAATATGTCTCTAGAACTCCGAGCAATTATTTCGATCGTTTGACACTTAGCCATAAATGCTTCATCCAATATTATCAATTTTGTTTTCCTTAATGGTTATTTAAATTGTTTGCAGAGGTATGTCAAATCTAAAGTGGGTGGTCTCACAATAAAATTGTTGTTGGTACACCACTTGCTATTATTGCTAATAGTGTCATGAATTTTAATATGATATTTGCAAGTAATGCATGATATAGAAATACTATTTCGATTCCGCCGGATGCATCTACAAAGAATAATCCGTTATATCAGACTCGACTCTTTATAATATAGTCATGAAAACTTATTCTTGATTAGGATTTAGTTTTGATTATGCTTTCTCAGACACTTGTATAACATTTTGGTTCTTAATAATATACTATCCTTTTTACTTTGTGTTCTAACGCTCTTTTTATGAAATAAATTTATGTACCCTAAGATTGTTCTTAACTTGAATAAGAATTTTACTCGTATGATGATTTTAAAAAATAACTAAATTGGATTCACTTGCTAAATAATTAATTAAAAGATTTAATTATTTGGTTTTAACATAAAAATAATTTATTTTATGTTGTTTCAGATCTTAATATTAGTTCATCTCTTGTTTTGAATATTTAATCTTAATTATAATTTATCCACCATAAATTTTATTTTCAAAGAGTAAAAAATTGATATGACATTTCACTTTTAGGTCGTTATGTTTGTAGAATCATTAGTGGTATTGACTCTTACCAAATATTTTTTTCTCTTTCTCATACATTTATATTCTTAAATATTTCCTTAGTTGTTGTTTAATAATTGGGTATTTTTTAATATTACACGAAAAATTAATAAAAAATATTATTTGAGGGGAAAAATAGTTTAAATATAAAATAAAATATATTAACGCGGGGTATCGTTTTCTCAATTTCAACTCTTTATGCAGACTATTTAATATTACTTTTATTTTTTCTTGGTATTGGACATTATAGAGTGGTAATGTATTGCCAATACGGAGGATTCTTAAGAAGTTAGTTTTATTAAACCTTCCTACATATTTTTAATAAGAGTTTAATAGATAAATTTTTATTAATTTTAAAAATTAAAAATTAGCATAAAAGGTATTGTAGTCCAAAAATAGTATATTACAATTATGTCATTTTCATATGAGTTCTTCCGCTTAATATTTTTGTATTATTTTAGTGTATTAATATTGCATTTATACTTTTATAATAATATAGGCTCTCCTTTTTCTAAATAAATTTGTACAATATAATACATTCTCAAATTAAATTAGTAATAGGACATTATAATACGTTTTCAAACTAAATTAGTAATAAGAATTTTTAAGAAGTATATCATAAAAGTGTAACGACCCGACCAGTCGTTTTGAGCTCTAGCGCGACATTCAGCGGTTTGAGACCATGAGAAACTTCACGTCAGGTAGTATGACTTGTACGCATGGTCAGAATTTAATTTCGGGAAGTTCGGAGTTGATTTGGAAAGAAAATTCTAATTTCGGAAACTTTAGGTTGGAGGAATTGACTAAAGGGTGATTCTTGAGTAAACGACCTTGGAATCGGGATTTGAAGGTTCCAATAGGTTCTTATGATGATTTTGGACATGGACGTATGTCCGGATCGGGTTGTGGATGACCCGAGAACGTCTCGACGCCTATTATGGAAGTTGGCATTTTGGAAGGATTTCATAAATTTGGGTTGGAGTGTATTTCAATGCTATCGATGTCCGTTTGGGATTTCTGAGTCTGGGAATAGCTCCGTATGGTGATTATGGTATTGGGAGCGCGTCCGGATGTGGATTTGGAGGTCCGTAGGTCATTTCGGGGTCATTTGATGAAAGTTGGAACTTTGAAGGTTTTTGAGAAGTTTGACCGGAAGTGGACTTTTTGCTATCGGGGTCGGATTTTGATTCCGAAAGTTGTAATAGGTCCGTAATGTCAATTATGACTTGTGCACAAAATTTGAGGTCAATCGGACTTGATTTGATAGGTTTAGGCATCGATTGTAGAAGTTGAAGTTTCAAAGTTCACTAAGTTTGAATTTGAGCGTGATTCATGACTTTGATGTTGTTTTATGTGATTTGAGGCCTCGAGCAGGTCCGTATTATGTTGTGGTACTAATTTGTGTGATTGGACGGGGTCTCAGGGGCCTCGGGTGTGTTTCGGGATGGTTTCGAATCATTTCAGGCTATTTTGGACTGTTGTTGCTGGTATCTAGTTTCCTTCATCACGAACGCGAAGGGTGTCCCACGTTCGCGAAGAGGAATTTGAGGCAGTTGGGATTTGTCTTTCGCGAACGCGAGGCGGAGGTCACGAACGCGGAGGGTTGCCTAAGGGAGCTTACGCGACACAGGGGTTGCGAACGCGAAGAAGAAAAAAATGGAGTGGGGTCTGGAGTAGTTTGGCCTTCGCGAACGCGGAGCTCCAGCCGCGAATGCGAAGCAGTGGTGCGTGCAGCCTTCGTGAACGCGAGGCTTAAATCGCGAACGCGAAGAAGGGCCTGGCCTGGGCAGAGTGTTTTAAAGACGGGATTTGGCCATTTTTCCTCCATTTTTCATTTGGTTGGGTAATTTTTTGAGCTCTTGGGAGGGAGATTTTCGTCATCTATGTCAAGGTAAGTGATTCCCACCTATTGTAAGTTAAATTCTTGGATTATATACTGATTTAGACATGAAAAATTTGTAGAAATTTGGAATTTGAAAAACCTAGAAATTGGTATTCTTGGAATTTGATCACGAATTTGGGCATGAAATTGAGAATAAATTATATATTGGAGTTCGTAATGCTATGGGTAGTATTTATCTTCAAAAACAAATTCTAAATCCGGGCACGTGGGCTCGAAGGTTGCTTTATCGATTTTTCAAGCGGAGTTGGAATTTGTTATAAATTGATTAATTATGAGTATTAGAGTACATTTTGATTGGGTTGCATCTTAATTGACTTGTTAGGAGCGACGAGCATCAGTTTGAGGTGTTAGAGAGGCTTTGGAGCCGATTATGGAATTTCGGAGCGAGGTAAGTCTCCTGTCTAACTCTGTGAGGGGGAAATTACCCCTAGGTGATATGTTTGATGTGTGCTACTTGTTGTGGGGACTACGTACGCGCGAGGTGACGAGAGCCCGTACGTAGCTACATTCATGTTATTATCCGGGTAGACTTAGTTCCGCATCATACTATAGCTGTACTATTTGAGTAGTCTCTCGCTTATTAATTCCCCTGCTTTACGTTCTATTTGAGACTAGACTCACTATAGTAGATACTTCACGGGTTCACAATTAGCCATCAGATAATATTCATCCTCTTACGGCATGGCTCCAGTATATATATACATATATGTTTCATCGAAAGGTTTTCATTAAATGAATTACAACTCACACGTTTATTTGTGAGTGGAGTCAAGGACCCATTAAAACTTCTTATTCTTATGGGATCGGGCCGTTCGCCTCGGTAGGAATTTGTATTTCACTTCTTATATGATCGGATTGTTCGCCTCGACAGGAATTTGTATTTCACTTCTTATGGGATTGGGTCGTTCGCCTCGGCATGATTTATGAACTACACTCTCATGGGAACGGGTCATTCGCCTCGGCAGGTTAATTGATTTATTATATGGTTCGTGCCGTTCGACCCTCGGTAGTGTACAGTTTTATTATTATGTTGGATCGGGTCGTACGCCTCGACATTTCCTATATCACATTCCCATGGAATCGTGCGTAAAACTTGGCAAGAAGCCAGCGTATCTGTACATTCCGGATTTGAATTATGGTAGCCACTTGATGAGTTTCACTATACCTATATATATGCTCCGGTTAAGGAGGGAATTTCTAATGAAGAGCTTGAGTTCCTCGTAAAGAGAGGGGATTTGTACCACGTGATCTATATTTGTTTATTTCACTTACTTACTCTGCCTCATTTTTGCTAACTCTTTCACTGTACCTTATGTTGTTGGACCACTAGTGACTGTCGATGTCGTCCCCTCGTCACTACTTCTCTGGGGTTAGGCTAGATACTTACTAGGTACACGTTGCTTACGTACTCATGCTACACTTACTGCACATTTTTGTGCAGGTACATATGTGACTAGTGGCCTTGTGAGAGCAGAGCCGTGTTTGCATACGGGGACTTACTTGAGCTGCATTCCACATTACGACCTACGACCGACAGAGTCTCCTTCAAAGTATTTATATTTCTCCTGTCGAAATTTGTATTCCGGACAGATGCTGTATTTTATTTTACATTCCTAATTGATGCTCATGCACTTGTGATACCGGGTTCTGGGGTGACTTCGAGTTGTTTTGTATTGCAATTTATTAAAAATATTATCATTTACTCTGTAAATTTTATCTTCTACTGTTTAATGGAAGGAAAAATATGGTTTCAAAATATTAAAACGAGAACCAAATTGAAGATTTATGGTTGGCTTGCCTGACAGCGGTGTTCGGCGCCATCACGACCTTTAATAGATTTTGGGTCGTGACAAAAAGTAATAGGATTACATGACTAAAGATATTTACTTGCTCAATTTTATATGAATTTGACATCCCGAAAGTAATTATACTAATAGAATTCCTAAAGGTAATCATGTAGGATTCCTAACGTGTAGTATTATGTCCTAAAACTAATAGGATTATAAGGTTAATATCTAGAATTCCGGTTATGTCCTTTTATTATGAGTTATTATGCTTAATATTATAAGGTTATTTTTGTAAACCGATATTGTATTCATGCTTTTATAATAACTAATATCTATGGACGTGCGTTGTACGTTAATAATGGTGCGTGATGGTTTAAACATTTAATTATATGAAGGAAAAATAAAACTTAATTAATGAGAAATTTTTTATGTATAATAATACAACAATCATCTTAATGCCGAAAATATTATTACATTAGCATAATACATTTATTTAAATAAAAGGACATCATCAAAACTTACACAAATGATCAATTTTTCATGTTAGTTAGATAATTATGTATTACTTCCTCTAGTCCACTTTAAGTAATTTTTTGGTTGTTTTCACATATATTAAGGAATCCACCTTTTAGTATTAATTAACAATATAATTGACTATATTAACCTTAAGGTGGATTGGAGGGAGTATAGTTTTAAAGTATTTAATGTGATGGTTGTTTACCGAACACTTCTTTATGGACGATATATTTTTGTGGTATGTTTCCTCCTAATGATTTGGTTACTCTGCCTTAACCAGAACTCTTGGTGTCGATCTTGATATCCATCTTGAAAGTGCAACATATTGTTGTTCGTGCAAGAAAATATATTGCAATAAATATAGTCCAATATTTAGAATATTTTTTCTTGTACTTTATTTATTATATTTACAAAATATAAACATATTAAAAATTATTTTCACACAAATTCAAAAGGATAATACTTAGTTTCGAAAGACCAAAGTTGAATTCAGGGATAAGAATATACTTAGAAGTACATTGACCAGTATCATAATTTTTACATGTATGACATTATTGTCAAAACTTCTATATACCATATGTGTAATATTACATAAGCTATTCGGCGTATCTAAGTTTTTCAGTAGCATACTACAATGCAAGATCAATTTTAATTTAGTCTATTATATATACGATGACACTAACATACATAAAAAATAATAAACTTGACAACAAACATGTATGGTAGAAGGTCATTTGAGTAGAAGGTCATTTGATATTAAAGTATTTAAGTATTTTTCTTGGTAGTAATTATTAGTATTATTTTTTGCTGAGTCAAAAACTGAAAAATATTTTGTTTTTACTATAAAATTTTGCAATCAACCTTTTATTTAGTTGATCATCATATTCATTTATTCTAGCTAAGATAGCTTTTTAATTCTATCATGCGATTTGCACGAATTGCGTTTTAATCTAGTGATAGAAGATTTCTCTTATTAAATACATTACTATTATCATTGGGGTTGATAATCAAGTGTTCGGGTAGAACCAAATTATCTTTTATTGGATGTTGTTCTTCTTTTCTGACACGAAGCAAGAAGACACTAAATACTAGATATGTTCTTACTTTATATTTCTTGTGAGTTGAATCTTTTTCATTTGAGGTCGGAAGTATAACTTTTGCAAGCTAGCTTTTACAATCTCTGGTTTTGTCGATTTTAGAACTACGGGTAATACTTAACCGAAATCACCTCCCAAATAATTATTTTTTCACCAAACAGTTTATTAATATCCAATATATCTCTAGAACTCCGGGGCAATTATTTCGATCGTTTGACACTTAGCCATAAGTGCTTCATCCCATTTTATCAAGTTTGCTTTCTTATAAATTTAGCATTATTGCTTTGCTTTGATATATCTGTGATGATTATTTAATTGTTTTGAAGAGGTATATCAAATATAAAGTAAGTAGCCTCACAATAAAATTGTTGTTGGTACGCCACTTGCTATTATTGCTAACAACATCATACCTCTTGATACGATATTTGCAAGTAATGCATGTGTAACGACCAGACTAGTTATTTTGAGAAATAATATTATGTTCAACAATTTAAGGTCCTGAGAAACTTCGTAATATGTATTATGACCTGTGTGTGTGGTCGAGTTTGATTTCCAGAAGATTCGAAATTTAATTGAAAGACCAATTCTTATTTTTGAAACTTAAATGAAAAGAGTTGACCAGAGTTTGACTTTTGAGCAAATGACCCTGGAATGGGATTTTGATGGAGTCAATATCTTCGTATGGTGATTTCAAACTTAGGCGTATGCCCTAATTTGGATTTGGAAGTCCATAGGACAATTCGACACATTTTGGCGAAAGTTGGAAAATGAAAATATTTTAGAAAGTTTGACAGGGAGTTGACTTTAATGATATCGGGGTCGAAATTTGATTCCAGAAATTAGAACAGGTCCATTATGTCATTTATGACTCGTGTGCAGAATTGGGATCATTCCGGATTGATTTGATATATTTCGGCACAAGTTATAGAATTTGGAAATTTCATAAATTCATAAATTTGATTCGAGGTGCAATTCGTAGTTTCGGTGTTGTTTGGTGTGATTTGAGTCCTTGAATAAGTTCGTATCGTATTTTAGGACTTGTTGGTTTATTTGATTGGTGTCCCGGGGGGGCTCGTGTGTGTTTTGGGTGTAATCGGATCATTTTGGGCCACTTTGGATGTTGATTTTCTGATATCTGGTTTTCTTCTTCGCGTTCGCAAGGAGCCTCTCGCGTTCATGAAGAAGGATTTGGCTTCTGAATATTGTTCTTCGCGTTCGCGAAGAGATGCTCGCGTTCGCAAAGAAGGAATTCCTGTTGTCTGTCACCCAACTTTGGAAGCTTATATCTTGCAATCTATAAAGAATTTGGAGATGATCCAAAAATAAAAGTTGTAGCCCTTTGTGTCTTTCTTTCAGAAATTAAACCGTTTGGCATTTGGAGTTGTGTACAAAAATATTATGGTAGATACACTACAAGTTGTCTGGGAAGAGTTTGGAAATCGCGAAAAAGAAATTTTTGCTGCACGGGGCTGACTTTGGAAGCTTATATCTCCAAATTTATAGAGAATTGGGAGATGAGCATGAAAGTTATAGCCCTTTATGTCTAGTTTTCAAAAAGTCAAACCATATGTAATTTGGAATTTTGTACAAAACGTTATGACAATTATACTAGAGGCTATCTGGGAAGAGTTTGGAAATGGCTGTTGAAGAATTTGTTTATCGCAAACGCAAAGAACAAACCCATGGGCAGCATAATAAAGTCAAAACAATGAGACTTCATCTCATTCTTCCATTTTTGGGTGAACAAAGCTCGGGTAAGGCGATATTTCGAGAGTTTTTCAAGAAAAACATTGAGGTAAGAATTCCTAACTCGATCTTGGTTAAAATGCATGAATCTATTGTTATTTTTATCATGAAATTAGTGATTTGAGTTGCAAATGGTAGAAATTTTCTATACCTTAAATTAAGGATTTGGAGGTCGATTCGTTATCGGAATGTGATAAAATTGGTATGGTTGAACTCATATCGGAATGGGTATTCGTATTTCGTAAATATTCTGTCGGGTTCCGAGAGGCGGGCCCCGTATTGACTTTTTAGAATAAAATTTTAAGTCGATGTTTTATTGTCTGGAATTGTTTCCGATGAATTTTAATGAAGTTATACAATTAATTTGGATATACTTGAGCTGTCCGGAGGTCAATTCAAGCAAGATGGCTATTTTGAAATATCGGTCTAGCTTCAAAAAGGTAAGTATCTTGTCTAACCTTGTGTGGGGGATTTTTCCCTTAGACATTGAGTCTTATGTGAAAATTGTGTGATTGAAAACCATATACGTGTCACGACCCAAAATCTGACTAGTCGTGATGGCACCTAACCCAACCAGCTAAGTAAGCCAATTAACCACTAACCAATTCCAATTATAATTAATAAAGCAATTAAGTAAATAAATATTTGAATCTAATACATTCCCCAAAACTGGTAGTACAAATCATGAGCTTCTAAGAATAGAGTTTACAAAGACGAAATGAAATAAACACATAGTCTGTTTGAAAAGTACATAAACAAAGTTTTATAGATCTAAGGCTACCACGAACAAGAGGCAGCTACAACCGGAACGCATGTACATCTTCAATCCAGCTCCCATCGAACACAACAACATCAGCAACCAACATCTGCACGCAAGGTGCAGAAGTGTAGTATGAGTACAACTGACTTCATGTACTCAATAAGTAACAAACCTAATATTAGGTTGAAAGTAGTGTCGTGTTAACAAAAAGGGGGTCGGGTCCAACACCAATATTTTACAACAGTTTATAACAGCATAGTACAAGTAACAAACGAGTATCTCAGAAATAAAAGGCTCAGTTCGTTCACAGTTCCAGAAAATTAGGCATTTCTTTTCAAGTATCTTAGTGAAAATCCAAACATTTTACCGAAATGCCAATATACGAGTAAGTTTGAAAACTGTGATTTTTCCCAAAATTCCTTTCAACAAATAGTAAGATGTTTCATTTTCAGATAACATGAGGAAAGTACTTGTCTATGCCTACATGTCAAGATACATGTAAAATCATAAATGTCCCCAAAACTGGGTAGCAGAAGGAAATGCACCTCTATGCATATATCTCAAGTACGCATGTCAAATACAATGCATCTCGATGATGAGCTCATGTACTCACACTCTCAGAGTACTCAATCTCATTGTCTCGCATTGTGTCTCACTATACTCAACACACTCAAACACTCAGTGATGTACCATACCCGCTGCGGCGTGCAGCCTTGATAAGTTGGTATTTTACCCACTTATCTCTTCTTGATACTTAGGCTTTTGTATGATTTTGTTGAGAAACTAAGGCATTTATTGAGGTTTATTGGCATATTTCAGGTATCAAGTGATTTAGAAGTGATGGTGAAGAAACCAAGTAAAAACGAGTCAAACAAAAGCTAAAATGGACAAAGGAAATCTGCCCAGTGAATTACCCTTCGCGAATGCGAAGGGTTAGATACGAACGCGAAGCATCAGGACAACAAGCCTTTGCGAACGCGAGATGCTCTATGCGAACGTGAAGAAGGAGGCAGCTAACCTTCGCGAACGCGAAGGTATAATCACGAGCGCGATGAAGTAGGAGACCAACCTTCGCGAACGTGAAGGATATATCACGAACGCGAAAGAAGTAGAAATCAAACCTTCGCAAACACGAAGTATTGTTCGCGAACGCGAAGAAGAAACTGGGCGAAAAAACTGGGCAGTTCTGGAATTTCACGATTTTGACCCCAAACCATTTAATACATGACCTAGCTCATTTGTAGGAAAATCTAATCTTATCTTGGAACATCTTTGGCTTATTTTCAGTCCATATACTAGAGACAACAAGTTTTGGAAGCTAGGGTTCTTGCGCACACACTTGGGTCTTGAAGATTTGAAGCTTTTGGTTGAGAATTTCTTACTCCTTATTGCTCATTTCTTCATTTCCTTGCTTTGTATTGTATATCTAAGTGCGTAATATTTATTTCCAATACTTGAATCTTGTTTATGGAAATATTCATATTTAAAGTGTAGATTAAATACCTTGTTGTGCTTATGTATTGAACGATTTTTATTTATTATGAAGCGAGCTGTTGTTTCTTTAATTATTCTTGTTCTTAAATGTTTCCAAAGGGATTAGCTAACCCTAGAACTCACCAATTCACTTCGTATTAATTTTGGAAAAAATAATTCGGGATTGGGAAAGATTAATTAACAAGAACTTGAGGCGTTAACCCTCACTTTATAGATTCTACCTAGGGATAGGAATGAACTACTTGTAGTCATATTTGGGTGTGCTTAATCTCTTAATTGTTTTAGGAATAATTCAATTAGGAAGTCTTGTTAGTCTTTGAGAGAAGCTAATATAGAATTATTATCCTAGGCTAATAAATAATAAACTCGTTTATATTTATAAAATTGTGAAATATATTGGATCGTTACTTGAGTGTAAATCTCGATGCACCCATGCTTGTAGCCATTGATCATTTTACTTGCTTTCTAGGTTAGTTTACGTTTTCGCATTTAGCTATAATATTTTCTCAACAACCATTCTAAGTGTTTGGCACTGCAAAATAAGTGATAATTCTCTTACGTTCCTAATCGTCTACACATTGTTCTCTGTGGGATTCGACCCTGACTCATAGTTGGGTAAATTATATTGCATGCGACCGTGTCCATTTACTTTTTAGTAGTGGATTTGGACGTCATCAAGCCTGATCCATATTTATAGTCGACTGTGATCACTAAGGGGTGTGCAGACTCCGAAGGGGCTCCTTTCAGCCCAAACTCAATATCGTTGCGGCGTGCAGTCCGATCCCATAAAAAATATGTTGCGGCGTGCAGCCCAATCCCAAAATATCAATATAACATGCTGCAGCGTGCAACCCGATCCCAAAATAGCAATATAACATGCTGCGGCGTGCAGCTCGATCCCAAAATATCAATCTCACTGAGGACCTCGGCCTCACTCAGTCATCACTCTCCAGTCTCACTCACGGGCTCACAATACCATAAAACTAGCCCGACAATAATGATATGATGTATCAATAAATAACTGAGACTGAGATATGATATAAATGCATGAATATGACTGAGTACGAAATATCAATGAAAGCAGTGAAATAACAGCAAGAAATGACTACTATGGGTCCTAGCAGTATCGTCATAAATCCTAAACATGGTATCTAGCATGATATACAACTCAATTACTTTATCACATGGTGAAAACATCGATATCAACAAAGTAGGACCAATATACAGTGCCATGGGAACAACAAAATCTCAATTCACATGGAGCACGCCCACACGCCCGTCACCTAGCATGTGTGTCACCTCAACACTAATCACATAACACATATTTCGGGGTTTCATACCCTCAAATCCAAGATTAGAAGAGTTACTTACCTCGAATAAGCCAATACCCATGCCGAGCAAGCCAAGCGATGCTCCAACGATGCCATCACGTGCGTTCCAACCTCTGAACAGTTCGAAACTAACCAAAAACAACTCAAATACATCAAACAATGCTAAAGGAACCAATCCCGATAAAAAAAGATCAAATCTTGAATCAAAAGCCCAAAATCGGCCAAAAGCCCAACCCGGGCCCGCACCTCGGAACCCAACAAAATTTATAAAATTCAACAACCCATTCAATTACGAGTCCAACCATACTAGTTTCACTCAAATCCGACTCTAATTCGATGTTCAAAACTCAAAAGATCATATTATGAAACTTTAGTCCAAAACCCCCCAATTTCCTCTTTAAAATTCATCAACCACATGCTAAAATCGAAGATAGATTCATGAAATATAACCAAAACCTAGTAGAAAACACTTACCCCAATTCATATGGTACATATTTATTCAAGAATCGCCTCAATACGAGCTCCATAGCTCCCAAAATGTAAAAATGAAGCCAAAATCGCGAACCCTTATATATAACATTCTGCCCAGCACATCTGTATGTGCGGAAATATTCGTCGCACCTACGACCACCGCTTTTGTGTAAACACGTCGCATCTGCGCTGCCTGGCTTCCTCACCATTTCCGCTTCTGCGACTCTCTGCCCGCATCTATGCCATCGCAGGTGCGGAAATCACATCGCACGTGCGACCTCTGTTGACACCCTCCAACTCCGCACCTGCGCTCGAGCGGCCGCACCTGCGGCATTGCATATGCTCCCAAATCTCCGCTTCTGCGGTCTTCCTCACCCAGCACTATTCTCGCATCTACGACGCCTTTGTCGCTTCTGCGGCCATCGCACCTGCGCAAACCAACCGCAAGTGCGATCGTACCAGAACCAGCAGCCTCCAGCTTTGCACATGAAGTGAAAATCATCCGAACCTCGTCCAAAACTCATCCGGGCCACTCGGTACCCCGTCCGAATATACTAACAAGTCCAATAACATAACACAGACCTCAAATCATGCATAACCACATCAAAACGACGAATCGCACCTCAAATCGAAATCTATGAACTTTGAAACTTCAACTTCCACAACCGATGCCGAAACCTATCGAATTACGTCCGATTGACCTCAAATTTTGCACACACGTCACATTTCACATTACGGACCTATTCCAATTCTAGATATCAAAAAGTCCACTCCCGGTAAAACTTTCAAAAATTTCAACTTTCGTTATTTCAAGCCAAATTCCACTACGAACCTCCGAATCATAATCCGGACGCACTCCTAAGTTCAAAATCACCCAACGGAACTAACAGAACCATCAAAACTCCGTTCCGGGTTCAAATTCACAAAAGGTCAAACTTGTCAACTCTCCCAATTTAAAGCTTCGACAATGAAATCCATTCTTCCAATTCGATTCCGAATAATCTGAAAATCAAAACCGACGATTCACATAAGTCATAATGCATCATACGGAGCTAATCATGCCCGTAAATTACCGAGCGAAGTGCAAATACTCAAAACGACCGGTTGGGTCATTACATCCTCCCCCACTTAAACATACGTTCGTCCTCGAACGTGTCCAGAGTTGTTCTCAAAGCCATCAAACCGCTGTATATCCTTACCATGCACATACCCGGGGGTGATTCCACATCACCTTATCCTATACAGGTCCGATAACACAACATAATCGAAATTTCTCAATGCAACCTAGCCCACAAGCCTCTGAATCCAATTTCCAACATCCGAATTTCCTATAAGATCTGAATCCCGCAACCTACACACTGTATAAGTCTGAACAAGTTGTACCAAAAGCCATAACCATAATTCAAATACTCAAAACTCAAATACCACATAGCTCAAATGCTCGAAACAATGATTTCTAATCGCAGTAGCTGCTCAAAACAACCTAATACCGGTAATAAACCTCATATCAAACAAGACTCCATTCTAAAACCTTCGTACACTACCGATGATGAAAGAAACATGCGGAAACTCGTAACCATTTATTAGATCCACCAGCCGTGGAGCTTCCTCTCTTTTGACAAGAACCATAGCAAATTTATAAGCCGACTTTCGATATTATCCTTCCAACCATGCTGTAATCTATTTCGATAGTATCCATCCTAGGTCCAATGACCTCATCATATCCAACACGACCACTCTAGTGACATGACACATCAATACAATCTGAAGTCATAACCCTCACCATCCGTGCACCAATAAGCGACAATCCAAATGTACACAATCATGAAAATGACTCAAATAAGAGAACCGTCCCGCAAGCTCAACGGGTAACACCACAACGCGATGCTAAGAACCCATCACACACCATAGACTCATAACACACGAATCTAACACAAAGGATCATATCTCAACATAACTTTGCCGCAATGCGCGACCCCATCCAAACACTGGCCCATATGAGACACCTCGAGCCACCATGATCAAAATCAATAACCACGCATAATTCGACAACAAGTCCCCAAAGTGCATTACCATAACCACGGCGCATCCAATGACACAATGCCACCCAAAATCGAAAAGACATAACCAATATGCAATCAATCATGCAATACCCAAATACTCATCTCGATCAAATTACGCTATAAGGCCCCAATAGAATTGCACCATGGGTGCATACAACTAACATATCACGACCCCTCGTAGTATAGAAGAGTAACTCACCTAACATAATAGAACATGAACAAGCTTATCTACAACCAAACGATACATCCCTCAATAATAGCAGTATGGAGCCAACCAATCCGGCTCGGTGTAAAATACACATCCTAATTGGGCCTACCAATGGACCCCCAACAAAACTCCAGGCACCCACACATGGATAAATAACCCTCCGAAAGCCCACAATAACCGAATCATAACGTTTACTATCATCTAGCTAGCTTTGGCCATGACTTCACAGTCCACAACCATGAAAACAGCCTACTCTTGAGAAATCCCAGTCTCTAAATCCATAGAACATACGAATCCCATATCTGATCCCAACTCCACCGCCAGAATATCTAACTCATCTCTCATACACGATCATCTCATGAGGAATGCTTCTAAAATTCTTCCGTGCCACATAGCAAAATTTAAATATCAGCAGTCGATCAACCAGAAAAGTGTCGTAATACCAGTGAAGTATCCATAAATCAAAACACATTGCCCCTTCCAAAATGTATACTCTCATCAAGCCATGCCAAATAGTAATATCATTTACCTAGTCATCTGAAATCGTCCATCCTTCGTAAGCTCATGTAACACAAACCATATAATACCTCAAATAGTCTGCAAATCTCACATTCATCCTCGTGATAGTTAGGTCAACTCCCACAAGCGATCCAAACTCAAATTGCAACATATATCATTCGCTGGTAAAAGAGAACTCTATACAAAACATCATAAGGACCACACAACCTCAGATCACCTCGCAGGAGATAACCCGCCTACTCTGCCTCAAACCGACATCTCTCTATACCCTTCCACAGTCACGACCACTACGCAATCACTTAATCTTCTTGATTCTAAACTCATCGAAAAGACATGATAATCTACTTCACTCCACAACTAAACAACATGAGAGATCCCTTAACACACCCATAACTCGAGACCATACGCCAAATTAAGACAGAAATCAGATACCTCATAGTCCTTCCTACATCTCAAGTAAACTCTTCTCGTCACATTCGAACAATCTGAACACATCTCGCAGTCTCATCATACTTACCACATAGTCATCCAATCACAAATTCCACTACTGGGACACCAACGGACCTATAAGTACCAAAAGCACATGCTCATATAATCGAAATCTCCGTGCTCAAGCTATAGTCAAAACACGGCCTCAAGTCCTCCATACCGGCCCATCATCAGCATGCCAAAATCACATCTCTCACCTCAACCATGGAATCACAAGCCGCCGTCGCACAGCTGATACCGAGTGCTCTTATGCGCATACGAATGTGTGGAAAGAATTCAAAGGGTAACACTTCAAGCTGAATCAATGTCGCACGATAAGGAAAGAAAGATGGGAAGTATATCCTAAATGTCTTGTAGCCTCTTGAAGATAAGTATGGACATCATCATACCGAACCGCAAGACTCTACTAGACACTTGCTCATGACTTGTAGAACTTATAGCTCTGATACCACCTTGTCACGACCCAAAATCCGACTAGTCGTGATGACACCTAACCCAACCCGCTATGTAAGCCAATTAACCACTAACCAATTCCAATAACAATTAATAAAGCAATTAAGTCAAGAAATATATGCATCTAATACATTCCCCAAGAACCGGTAGTACAAATCATGAGCTTCTAAGAATAAAGTTTACAAAGCCAAAATGAAATAAATACATAGTCTGTTTGAAAAGTACATAAACAAAGTTTTATAAACGAGTATCTCAGAAATAAAAGGCTTAGTTCATTTACAGTTCCAGAAAATTAGGCATTTCTTTACAAGTATGTCAATGCAAATCCAAACATTTTACCCAAAAGCCAATATACGAGTAAGTTTGAAAACTGTGGTTTTTTCCAAAACTCCTTTCAACAAATAGTAAGGTGTTTCATTTTCAGATAACATGAGGAAAGTACTTCTCTATGCCTACATGTCAAGATACAAGTAAAATCATAAATGTCCCCAAAACTGGGTAGCAGAAGGAAATGCACCTCTATGCATATATCTCAAGTACGCATGTCAAATGCAATGCATCTCGATGATGAGCTCATATACTCACACTCTCAGAGTACTCAATCTCATTGTCTCGCATTCTCTCTTACTATACTCAGCACATTCAAACACTCAGCGTTGTACCATACCTGTTGTGGCATGCAGCCCGATCCATGTTTATAGTCGACTGTGCTCACTGAGGGGTGTGCAAACTCGGGAGGGGCTCCTTTCAGCCCAAGCGCTATATCGTTGCGGCGTGCAGCCCGATCCCATAAACAATATGCTGCGACGTACAGCCCGATCCCAAAATATCAATATGACATGTTGCGACGTGTAGCCCGATCACAAAATAGCAATATAACATGTTGCGACGTACATCCCGATCCCAAAATATCAATCTCACTAAGGCCCTCGGCCTCACTCAGTCATCACTCTCCAGTCTCACTCACGAGCTCACAATGCCATGAAACTAGCCAGACAACAATGATATTATGTATCAATAAATAACTGAGACTGAGATATGATATGAATGCATGAATATAACTGAGTACGAAATATCAATAAAATCAGTGAAATAATAGCCAGAAACGACTACTATGGGTCCTAGCAGTATCGTCATAAAGCCTAAACATGGTATCTAGCATGATTGACAGCTCAATTACTTTATCACATGGTGAAAACACTGATATCTACAAAGTAGGACCACTATACAGTGCCATGGGAACAACAAAATCTCAATTCACATGGTGCACGCCCACACGCCCGTCACCTAGCATATGCGTCACCTCAACACTAATCACAAAGCACGTATTTCGGGGTTTCATACCCTCAGCTCCAAGATTAGAAGAGTTACTTACCTCGAACAAGCCAATACCCATGCCGATCAAGCCAAGCGATGCACCAACAATGCCATCACGCGCGTTCTGACCTCCGAACCGCTCGAAACTAACCCAAAACAACTCAAATACATCAAACAATGCTAAAGGAACCAATCTCGATAAAAAAAGATCAAATCTTGAATCAAAAACCCAAAATCGGCCAAAAGCCCAACCCGGGCCCGCACCTCGGAACCCGATAGAATTTATAAAATTTAACAACCCATTCAATTATGAGTGCAACCATACTAGTTTCACTCAAACCCGACTCCAATTCAATGTTCAAAACTCAAAAATTCATATTATGAAACTTTAGGCCAACCCCCCCCCCCCAATTTCCTCTTTAAAATTCATCAACCACACGCTAAAATCGAAGATAAATTCATTTAATATAACCAAAACCGAGTAGAGAACACTTACCCCAATTCATATGGTGAAAATTGCTTTAAGAATCTCCTCAATCTGAGCTCCATGGCTACCAAAATGTAAAAATGAAGCCAAAATTGCGAACCCTTGTATATAACATTCTGCCTAGCACATCCGCATTTGCGGAAACATTCGTCGCAACTACGACCACTGTTTTTGCGGAAACACCTTGCACCTGCGCTGCCCGGCTTCCTCACTATTTCTGCTTTTGTGACTCTTTGCCCGTATCTGCGCCATCATAGGTGCGGAAATAACATTGCACCTGCGACCTCTACTGACACCCTCCAAGTCCGCACATGCGCTCGAGCGGCCGCACCTGCGGCATCGCATATGCGCCCAAATCTCCGCTTCTGCGGTTTTCCTCACCCAGCACTATTCTCGCATATGCGATGCCTTTATCGCTTCTGCGGCCATCGCACGTGCGCAAACCAAACACAAGTGCGATCACACAAGAACCAGCAGCCTCCAGCTTTGCACATGAAGTGAAAATGATATGAACCTCGTCCAAAACTCATCCGGGCCACTCAGGACCCCGTCTGAATATACTAACAAGTCCAATAACATAACACAGACCTACTTGAGGCCTCAAATCACGTATAACCATATCGAAACGACAAATCGCACCTCAAATCAATATCTATGAATTTTGAAACTTCAACTTCCATAACCGATGCCGAAACCTACCGAATTCCGTCCGATTGACCTCAAATTTTGCACACACGTCACATTTCACATTACGGACCTAATCCAATTTTCAGAATCAAATTCCGACCCCGATATCAAAAAGTCCACTCCCGGTCAAACTTTCCAAAATTTTAACTTTTGCCATTTCAAGCCAAATTTCACTACGGACCTCTGAATCACAATCCGGACGCGCTCCTAAGTCCAAAATCACCCAACGGAGCTAACAAAACCATCAAAACTCTGTTTCGGGTTCAAATTCACAAAAAAATCAAACTTAGTCAACTCTCCCAATTTAAAACTTTGGCAATGAAATCTATTCTTCCAATTCGATTTCAAATAACCTAAAAATCAAAACCAGCGATTCACATAAGTCATAATGCATCATACAAAGCTACTCATGCCCGTAAACTGCCGAGCGAAGTGAAAATGCTCAAAATGACCGATCGGGTCGTTACATTACGCGAGGTGACGAGTACGTACTTGGTTTATATGTGCAATTTATACCGGTTAAAATTCGTAGACACCCTTATATATTAAATTGGAATTTTTTTTTGAGCTTATTAAATCCTTTATTTGTCATGCCTCATTCCTTGTTTGCCGAGGTTGTTTTTATATGATAATTTGGTGTGATTGCCACTTTAATTTTTATGTGAAATTATGTGGTTAGTTGGGTTGACATTTCTTGAAAATAATTTTATTATGGATTCTTTATCTGCAAATAATTATTTAAATTAGTTTAAATTGAGGCAATAATATAGTTATCAAAAATTTTGATTAAAGAAGGTATTGTCCTATGCTGAGTTACTTTTCCATCCTTGTTGTTATTTTTGAGGTTTCACATACATTGTGTGGAGCCTTGGGCTATTTACTGTAAAATTAATTAATTTTATTGTATCTTTGGAGTTGGTTGTGGCCTGTGGGAAAATTGTGATATGAGTTGTTGTATTGTGTTGTCGTGATAATATTCCGCGTAAATTGTTGTGTGATTTGAGTTATTATTATGAGGACATAAGGGTGGCATTCAATTTTTGATATTATGTAGGTATACGGGTAGTATCTCACTGTGGTTATGTGTGTTGGGATATTATCTGGACGGAGTGATAAGGGTAGCTATATGAGCGATAAGGGTGGCTATTAATATTGTTAGGGCGGAGGGATAAGGTTGGCTATTATTATGGAGTGATACGGGTGGCTATAAGAGAGATAAGGGTGGCTATTGTCAGAGATGATATGTGATAATGTGGGATTATTGTGTTAGTGATTTGTGTATGATGTTGTGATTTTCCTTGTGTTTATTTTTATCTCTTGTGCAGCTTGTCTTGTTGTTTCGGTAAACATGATAATGGTCTGATTCATGTTGAAATTGTAATCCTGTGGATATTGCCGGACGGTTTATATTATTGGCACGTGAACTGTCCGTACAGACGTGGCATGAAATGTGGGCACGAGGTGCCGGAGAAATATGATGATTTTATTATTGGCACGTGAGTTGTCCGTGCTGTTATGAAAGAAATATGGGCATGAGGTGCTGGAGAAATATGATGATTTTATTATTGACACGTGAGTTGTCCATGCGGTTGTGATAGAAATGTGGGCACGAGGTGCCGTGAAAATATGAAAGTGGGCTGAGACCCGTAATTTTTATGATTTTGAAACGAGGTGTCACATGGTAACTTTTATTTGAAAGATTTGAAAAAATTATATTCGAAAGATATTTATTTGAAATAATTATATTCGTAAGATATTTATTTCAAGGAAATATATTCGAGATATATTTAATTGAGAGGATTACACTGTAAAGATTTTTATTTGAAAAACTTATGGATAAAAGATGTATATTTTGAAGGGCTTGAGTAATTAGTTGTACTTGTGTTCATTATTCGTTTGAGCAATATTAATGGTGTTCTTGTTGCCTTGATGTTTATATCACTGTTTGATTTTGTTGCTATCATTGCTAGTTGTTTTCCAGTACTATTGTATACTGCTATGTTGCATAGGTTATTTGATTAGTGAGTGTCTTGACTGTACCTCGTCACTACTTCACCGAGGTTAGTCTTGATACTTAATAGGTACCAACCGTGGTGTTCTCATACTACACTTCTGCATATTTTTATGTAGATCCAGGCATTGGATATATCAGATTCGGATAGAGATTAAAGTGCGATCGCAAGGATTCAAGGTAGGGCTGCTGGTCGTCGCAGTCCCTTGAAGTCTTTTCATTTTATTGTACTGCCAACTCTTATTCGAACAATATGGTATATTCGATCCTTCAGATCACTGTATGTATTCAGTTAGAGCTCATGACTTAGTATTACCAGTCTTGAGAGGTTGTTATAATTATTTTCGCTTTTGGTTGCGACATTTATATTAAATTATATGTTTCAAATAAAAAAGGCTCGAAATGTAATTGTAATCGGCTTACCTATTCTTAGAGACTAAGTGACATCACGACGCTTGTGGTGTTATTTTGGGTCGTGACAAGTTGGTATTAGAGCTCTAGGTTTATAGGTTCTACGAGTCACGAACGAGTTTAGTAGAGTCTTGCGGATCGGTACGGAGACATCTATACTTATCTTCGAGAGGCTACAGAACTGTTAGGAAATTTCCACTTCTTTCATTTCTGTCGTGCGAAATTTATTAATTTTGGAGTTTGAGCCATTGTATCTCTATTCTCTCACAGATGATGAAGACACTTGCTACAGGGATAGCTGAGCAGACACCCGCGTATTCTATGAGGGTCGCAAGAGGTCGGGGCCGAGGTAGAGGCCGAGGTAGAGCACGAGTCGCAGCTAGAGCTCCTGTCAAAGCAGCAGTCGAGGAGCTGCCAGTAGCTACAGTTGGGGAACAAGCACCAGAGACACCTGTTATTACCCCCGAACTTCATGAGAGTTTAGTATAGTTCCTGAACATGTTTGGTACATTGACTCAGGCGAGATTGATCTCCGTTTCACCAAATATTTCACAGATTGGGGGAGGAGTTCAGACTCCTACCGCCCGTACTCTAGAGTAATCGGTTCATATTGTCAGGTTTCGGATATAGTACCGGTATAACATGTTACTTCGGGTCAGCATGAGGTCAGGCCAGAGGCATCAGAAGAAGAACAAAGGAGACTTGAAAGATTTAAGAGGTATAGTCCACCTACCTTCTGTGGCACAGCTACCGAGGATGCCCAAGGATTTCTAGAAAAGTGTCACCGTATTCTCCGCACCATGGGTATTGTGGAAGTGAGTGGAGTTACCTTTACTATATTTCAGCTGTCAGGAGCATCGTATCAATGGTGGCAAGTTTATGAAGAGGGTAGACCATCCGATGCAATACCACTAACTTGGGCTAAAGTTTAGGAAATGTTTTTGAAAGACTTTGTTCCCTAGACTCTTCGGGATGCGTGGCACACAGAGTTTGAACAGTTGCGTCAGGGCACCATGACATCGTCATAATATGCTATCAAGTTCAGTGAGTTAACCCGTCATGTACCTATCTTGGTTCTTACAGTTAGAGAGCGAGTCCGCAGATTCATTGAAGGGCTCGATTATGATTTTAAAATATATATGGCTCGAGAGTTGCAAACTGACCTTCCATTTCAGCAAGTAGTGGAGATTGCCACGATGTTAGAATATGTTCGAAGTGAGGAAAATGAGACTAAGGAGGTCAAAAGGTCTATGAACTTTGGAGGATTCAGTGAATTCTACTTTACAGCTATGACTCATCATGGCGGAAGCTCGGGGAGTCGGTCAGCCCAGTCCGCAATTCAGAGTACTCGTAGTGCTCCAGTTAATACTTTTAGTGCACCACCAGCACATGGTTCTTATAGTGATTATTCCAATTATCCGACATAGATTTAGTATGAGCAGCCGCCCCCGCAGAGGGGTTGTTATGAGTGTGGTGATATTAGGCACATCATGAGAGATTGTCCCAGACTCGGGAGAGGTGGATTTCATCAGAACATTCAAGTTACATACTCTATTCCAGTTACTACCCCGCATGCACAACTAATTAGGGGTGGAGTACATGCGGGTAGAGTGCGCCCTAGAAGGGGAGGCCCGGCATGTTGATATAATTGCTATGGTATGGCCGAGGCCGCTACACCAGATGGTGTTATTACAGGTACGATCCCGATTTGTTATAAAGGAATATTTTCCTTAGTTTGATTTGGTTTTGAGTATCGAGGCGAGTCCCCCTATTATGCTCCACTTATGGATGAGCTTTGTAATTATATAACCTACATATGTGTTTACCCATGTTGGGAGATTTTATTGCGATAGCCGTGTCTATAATTTTGTTTTGTACACAATTGAGGGCTATGAGTCCAAAAGTGACTTTCTATTACTCACTACAGTGGGTTTTGATGTAATTTCGGGATAATTGATTACAATTTTATGAATTATATGCCCTTCCGGTATGAGGGTTCATTATGTGTTGTGAAATTGTTTCACGGAATTTATTACAAAGAAGATAGGAAATAAATAAAAAAATTTCAGTTGGCACGATGTGCAAAGTACTTGTGATTCAGAGTTGAGGATGGGATCCTCGCGGTTTATTGTGATTTGATATGTTTGAATCGGGCTACGTGCCGCGGTGGAAGTTATACCAGGATGAGATCCTTGTGATTAAATTCATGTGTTTTAAATTCTCTCTTTGTGAAATTTAATTTGTACTATAGTATTAATAGGGATTCATGCTTGTTGGGCTTATTTGATAATTCTTTTATGTGTTTTTGTGCCATATTCGTGCTACAATTATTGAGTTTTAGCCTATGAGATGATTGCCCAGGTAATGTTAAATGTGACTCGTTAATGCGGGTAAATAATTATGAGGTCTTCGTGCCTCGCATTTTGCTGTCAGTGTTGTAAAAATTTGAAATGAGGTTTTGGATAATGTGAGGTTAATTGATGATGCTGAAAATAATTATGAACAACTATTATGACCATAGATGTGGTTATGGGCAAACTATGATGTGTGCGTAGGCACGAGTTGCTACAACCGGTTAAGACTAATACCGTATGTTGATGTGAAAATCAAGCCTTTTGAAAATATTTGGAGTGTAAGAAATTGTTTCTAAAATTTATAAATGTTGATAAAAGAGATAATCGCAACTGAGATGGTGTTGTCATGCCATGTTAAAATTTTAGTAACGTGGATTCACCGCGAGTATGAGTGTAATAATACACTCAGTAATTTAATGTCCTCAAAATAATTCTTGGCACGTTCGAAGACATTTTAAGAGGGGAAGAATGTAATGACCTGACTAGTCATTTTTTAGAATTAACGTTCCGTTTAGCGACTTAAGGTCCCGAGCAACTTTGTAATATGTATTATGACCCGCGTGTGTGGCCGAGTTTGGTTTTCAGAAAATTCAGAATTTAATTGAAAGAACAATTCTTATTTTTGAAGCTTAAATGAAAAGAGTTGACTGGAGTTTGACTTTTGAGCAAACGACTCTGGAATGAGATTATGATGGTGTCAATAGCTTCGTATGGTGATTTCGGACTTAGGCGTATGTCCGAATTTGGATTTGAAAGTCCGTAGGACAATTCGACGCATTTTGGCAAAAGTTGGATAATGGAAGATTTTTAGAAAGTTTGGCCGGTAGTTGACTTTATTGATATCAGGTTCGAAATTTGATTCCAAAAATTGGAACATGTCCATTATGTCATTTATGACTCGTGTGCAGAATTTGGGGTCATTCCCGATTGATTTGATACTTTTCGGCGCAAGTTATAGAATTTAGAAATTTCATAAACTTATAAGTTTGATTCAAGGTGTGATTCTTAGTTTCAGTGTTATTTGATGTGATTTGAGGCCTCGACTAAGTTCGTATAGTATTTTAGGACCTGTTGGTATATTTGGTTGGGGTCCCGGGGGGCTTCAGGTGTGTTTTGGGTGTTATCAGCTCATTATGGGCTACTTTGGATGATGGTTTTCTAATATCTGGTTTTGTTCTTCGCGTTTGCAGGGAGCCTCTCGCATTCGCAAAGAAAGATTTGGCTTCTGGGATTTTGTTCTTCTCGTTCGCGAAGAGACGCTCGCGTTCGGTAAGAAGGAATTCCTACTGTCTGTTACCCGATTTCGGAAGCTTATATCTTGCAATCTATAAGGAATATGGATATGACCCAAAAATAAAAGTTGTAGCTCTTTGAGTTTAGTTTTCAGAAAATCAAACCATTTGGCATTTGGAGTTGTGTACAAACAATTATGGTAGATACACTACAGGCTATTTGGGAAGAGTTTGGAAATCGCGAAGAAGAAATTTCTACTGCACATGGCTGACTTTGGAAGCTTATATCTCTAAATTTATAAGGAATTGGG
This sequence comes from Nicotiana otophora, assembly GCA_000715115.1. Classification (NCBI taxonomy): domain Eukaryota; kingdom Viridiplantae; phylum Streptophyta; class Magnoliopsida; order Solanales; family Solanaceae; genus Nicotiana; species Nicotiana otophora. Next base: position 380,648 of record AWOL01S0001595.1, read on the forward strand.
AGATAAGCAAAACATGAAAGTTGTATACCTTGATATATAGTTTTCAAAAAGTCAAACGATATGTCATTTGAATCTTTGTACAAACAGTTATGACCATTATACTAGAGGCTGTCTGGGAAGAGTTCGGAAATGGCTATGAAAGTGGGCTGAGACCCGTAATTTTTATGATTTTGAAACGAGGTGTCACATGGTGACTTTTATTTGAAAGATTTGAAAGAATTATATTTGAAAGATATTTATTTGAAAGAATTATATTCACAAGACATTTATTTGAAGGAAGTATCTTCGAGATATATTTAATTGAGAGGATTACATTATAAAGATTTTTATTTGAAAAACTTATAAATAAAAGATGTATATTTTGAAGGGCTTGAGTAATTAGTTATACTTGTGTTCATTATTCGTTTGAGCAATATTTATGGTATTCTTGTTGCCTTGCTGCTTATATCACTGTTTGATTTTGTGGCTATCATTGCTAGTTGTTTTCCAGTATTATTGTATACTACTATAGTGCACATGTTATTTGATTAGTGAGTGTCTTGACTGTACCTCGTCACTACTCTACCGAGGTTAGTCTTGATACTTACTGAGTATCGACCGTGGTGTACTCATACTGCACTTTTGCACATTTTTGTACAGAGCCAGGCATTGGAGATATCAGATTCGGACATAGATTAGAGTGCGATCGCAAGGATTCAAGGTAGGGTTGCTGGTCATCGCATTCCCTTGTAGTCTTTCCATTTTATTGTACTGTCAACTCTTATTCGAACAATATTGTATATTCGATCCTTGAGATCATTGCATGTATTCAGTTAGAGTTCTTGACTCAGTATTACCAGTTTTGGGAGGTTGTTATAATTATTTCTGCATTTGGTTTCGACATTTGTATTAAATTATATGTTTAAACAAAAGGCTCGAAATATAATTGTAATCGGCTTACCTAGTCTTAGAGACTAAGTGACATCACGACGCCTGTGGTGGGATTTTGGGTCGTGACAAGTTGATATTAGAGTTCTAGGTTCATAGGTTCTACAAGTCACGAACGAGTTTAGTAGAGTCTTACGGATCGGTACGGAGACGTCTATACTTATCTTTGAGAGGCTACAGAACTTTTAGGAAATTTTCACTTCTTTCATTTCTGTCGTGCGGAATTTGTTGATTTTGGAGTTTGAGCCATTGTATCTCTATTCTCTCACGGATGGTGAGGATACGTGCTATCGGGACAGCTGAGCAGACACCCGCGCATTCTGCTAGGGCCGCAAGAGGTCGGGGCCGAGGTAGAGGCCGATGAAGAGCACATATCGTAGCTAAAGCACCTGTCAGAGCAGCAGTCGGGGGAGCCGCCAGTAGCTCCGGTTGGGGGACAAGCACCATCATATTTTAGTACTTGTTGGTATATTTGGTTGGGGTCCCGGGGGGCCTTGGGTGTATTTTGGGTGTTATTGGATCATTTTAGGCTACTTTGGATATTGGTTTTCTAATATCTAATTTTGTTCTTCGCGTTTGCAAGGAGCCTCCCGCGTTCGCGATGAAAGATTTGGTTTCTGGGATTTTGTTCTTCGCGTCGCGAAGAGACACTCACGTTCGGTAAGAAGGAATTCCTCGTGTCCGTCACCCAATTTCGGAAGCTTATATCTTGCAATCTATAAGAAATTTGGAGATGATCCAAAAATGACAGTTGTAACCCTTTGTGTCTAGTTTTCAGAAAATCAAACCGTTTGGTATTTGGCGTTGTGTACAAAACAATTATGGTGGATCACTACAGTCTATGTGGGAAGAGTTTGAAAATCGCGAAGAAGAAATTTCTGCTGCACACGGCTGACTTTGGAAACTTATATCTCAAAATCTATAAGGAATTGAGAGATGAGAAAATATGAAAGTTGTAGTCCTTGATGTCTAGTTTTCAAAAAGTCAAACGATATGTCATTTGTAGCTTTGTACAAACAGTTATGACCATTATACTAGAGGCTATCTGGGAAAAGTTCGGAAATGGCTATTGAAGAATTTGTTCATCGCGAACGCGAGGGGAGGATCACGAACGCGAAGAACAAACCCCTGGGCACCAGAATAAAGTAAAAAAATGAGACTTCGTCTCATTCTTCCATTTTTGGATGAAGAAAGCTTGGGTGCATCGATTTTTCGAGAGTTTTTCAAGGAAAATATTGGGGTAAGAATTCCTAACTCGATTTTGGATAAAATACATGAATCTATTGTTGTTTTTATCATGAAATTAGTGAACTAGGTTGAAAATGGTGGAAATTTTCTATACCTTAAATTTAGAATTTGGAGTTCTATTCGTTATCGGAATTTGATAAAATTGATATGGTTGAACTCGTATTGGAATGAGTACGTACAAATTCTGTCGGATTCCGAGAGATGGGCCCCATATTGACTTTTTAGAATAAAATTTTAAGTCGACATGTTATTATTCGAAATTATTTCCGATGAATTTTAATGAAGTTATCCAATTAATTTGGATAGATTTGAGTTGTCCGAAGGTCAATTCAAGCAAGAAGGCTATTTTGAAATACCAACCTAACTTCAAAAAGGTAAGTATCTTGCTTAAGCTTGTATGGAAAAAATTTTTCTTAGGCATTGAGTCTTATGTGGAAATTGTGTGATTGAAAACCATGTACGCGAGGTGACGATTACATACTTGATTTATATGTGCAATTTATACTAGTTAAAATTAGTAGACACCCTTATGTATTAAATTGAAAAAAAATATTGGAGCTTATTAAATCCTTTATTTGTGATGTGTCATTCCTTGTTTGCCGAGGTTGTTTTTATATGATAATTTGGTGTGATTGCCACTTTGGTTTTTATGTGAAATTCCGTGGTTAATTGGGTTGACATTTTTTGAAAATAATTTCACTATGGATTCTTTATCTGCAAATAATTATTTAAATAAGTTTAAATTGAGGTCCTCTACAAACTTGGCAATGCTTGCAGCGGTAGTGATTTACCAATTCAAAGTTAACAAAATTTTAGCTGATTTAATCCTACTTATTAGATAGAGTGTAAAAGACTATTATCGGTTAGTATTTTAAGGGTATAAAAATATTTAACTATCCCTTTTTTCAAATATAACTCATACACTATGTAAATCTTCTATTCTTACACAATTATATATTTGTTTGTAATTAGGAAGAATAAATTTTTTTAGAAGAAAATTATGGATGTGCCTTCCTAATCCAAGTAGGATCAATTTTGTATAATATGTGAAGTTTAAAACGGAAAAGACTTCCATCATTAGATAATTTACAATTAGATCATTAAAATTATACAAATATTTGAGGGCATAAAAGTCGATTAATATTTTGGGAATATTTTAGTTGTTTAATATTTAGTATAAATTATTTGTGCTTTTATAATAATATAAATAGATATAGATATAGATAGATAGATAGATATAGATCGATAGATAAATAGATAGATATAGATATAAAATATTGAGAGATAGATATAGATAGTGTGAGGAAGCTCATCAATTCATCTGTAAACTTGATGTTGGTAAAAGCAAATTTGACACTTTTCTTGGCCGTTATTATTAGATAGCTTTAGACAGCTAATACGTTAATTGAGGAAAACAAACATGCAAAGATAGACGAGTTAAGACAAAGTGCGAATTTTTAACAAATCTAAAAGTGGGCCAGACCAAACCTAATCCTCCATATGTGTTGGAGATCAAAGCTCTTAGATATCCATCAAGCTGCAACCCAATCTACCCCACCGTCCTCGTTTATTTATCATTAGTTCATTAATTATGACTTGGTACGTATATAGTCCTATTATCTATTACTTATTAAATTAGTGTAATCTATTACTTTTTCCCTAGATTTGAGGTAAGATTGAAACAGGTTTGTTTATATACCTCCTGAATTGAACTCCACGGATGAGTGTAAATAGAAGCATAATCTAAGACCATATACACTCAATATTTGTTTCAAATTATATTATTCTATTTTGGTTAAATTATATATAATATAATTTTATATGTGCCTACATTATGCATTTACTAATTTACCATAAACAAACAGATATAAGTTTTTCTCTCTCTCTTTATACTAGTGTACCGCTTCCCTTTTCGTTTGCTACTTGATATGTGTGTTATTTTTAACTATTTATTGGCATGTGCTTCGTTTAGCTTTAATCATGGGATATCATTACAGAAACGGATGGAATTGTGACTCATGTGATATTGTGATACTACTACTTCCCCAAAATTGTTCATAAAAGTGTTCCAATTTCTCTTTTCTTTTTTCTTTTTATTTTCCCTTTTCTAATGCTATTTTCTCTCTTTACTTCTTCTTCCATGCTTTCTTTGGGGGTCAATTATACTCCCCTGTTATCCATTTCATTCGTCGTTAGTTTTTACGAAAGCATTTCACTTAAAAAAAAAAAAAAATTACAAAAAAAGGGAAAAAAGAAAGAAAGAAATATCTTTCTTCAGTTCTAGGCTTCAGCGGACTCCGTCAATGGGCTTCAGACCCATTATTATGCGAGCCAACAGTTTGGACTTGGATGGCACAAAATTTGGATAAAATTCATAAATCGTCATTTTTCTGCTGCTGTTATGAAAAATAGCCACTATCACGGAGTTTTAAACTGCTGAAATCGTGGTATTATTCTGAAAAGTGGCTAGTACGTGCTAAAAAAAAAAGGTAGCCCGGTATACAAAGCTCCTGCTATGCACGAGATTTGAGAAAGGGCCGGACCACAAGGGTCTATTGTACGCAGGCTTACCCTTCATTTCTACAAGAGGCTATTTTCACTGCTCGATCCGTGACCTCCGGGTCACATGACAACAACTTTACCAGTTACACCAAGACTTTTCTTACTACAAAAATTTTATGCACATTATATTTATTTAAGTTATCAGTATATGTAGCAGTAAATTATATTATTTAATCAGCTTTTATTTATTATCTTTATATGGATAAAAAAACGTACGCACATCGAAATCTTAGTGCATGGAACTATAATTTTCTTAAACTTTATCCATACATATTCGTTTGTAGTTTTGACTTTTGAATAACTTTTTTATTGCAAAATTTCCCATATTCAAGAAAAAAGGCCGTTGTCTCACGGACGATCTTAGTGGGCGTTTGGACATAAGAATTGTAAAATTTCAAAATAGGAGAAAAATGTTTTCAAGTAAAAATGGTATTTGAAATTTAGAGTTGTGTTTGGACATGAATATAATTTTGGGTTGTTTTTGAAGTTTTGTGAGTGATTTGAGTGAAACTTTTGAAAAACTGCTTTTTGGAGTTTTTAAAATTTTTAAAAATTTTCAAAATACATATTCAAGTAAAAATTGGAAATTTTATGAACAAATGTTGATTCCGAAAAAAAGTGATTTGTTTTTTGGAAAAAAGGGAAAAATTTGTTATGTCCAAACGGGCTCGTAATGGGCTCCAAAATTATCTTATTGGATTAGCTCCAGCTAGTGGGTAGCCTCCTGGCCCATCAGGCAATCCGATTTGATGAACCCTAAACCCTTCCTTTGCAATTAGAACTGCAGAAGAAAAGCTATGGCGAAGAACAGAAACAAGAATAAGAAAAATGGTCGTGCGCCTATGGATGTCTCCTCTGACAAGACGGTCGCGGGTCCCCAGGGTAATTAGCTACTGTTATTTTTCACCTTCTTCGTTATCATTCTCTTACAAAAATTTACTTAATTACTGTTGATTCATTATATGTCTATTGCTTAATTGCAGAAATGGATACTTCAGAGTCAGCAGCTCCAAAACCACACATAGGTGGAGCACATAGGTCAGTTGTTTAATGTTTAGTTTGTGTTATAAATACTCAATGATTAGCAATCAAACTTGACGCTGTTTAGCAAATTGAGTTAAGGTGTGCTTTGCACATACTCCAGTAATTACACTCACGTATAATAAAGTTCATAAAATTTTGAACTATTCTTTAGACAGTTTGAGGAAAATTTACTTTTTTTTAGCTAAGTTTGGCTGCTTTATATTCCTTACCTAGGAATTCTACTTGTGATGTAACTCATCAGTTATCTGTAAACAGAAGAATGGATAAACATTAACTTTCAAATGGAAATAAAGCCTTGTGAGCTAATTCCTATCTGATGAACATGCGCGTAGAAGCATGTTGTAATATGTTGAAACATATTTCAATAGTATGTTTGTTCACTTGCAAATTTTTTGGAACAAGGTTTGTTAGCAGGCAATATGTGCTATTCATTGTCTCATTATGCTGTATGATCATAAGAATAGACTCCGCAATACCTAGTATATTGTCTAAGCAGTATCCCTTGTTATCATATAAATATATGAAAGAATAAGATATACTATTATCATAAGAAGTGGCTTGACGTGCTTCATAGGAATTACTAATAAGTAATATGATAAGATCGTATTATGCAAATTAGTCTACTTTGAATACATATTGTTTTTGACTTCTCCCATCACTATGCATATGCATGTACCATCTTTTTTGGAGAGCAGCATATGCAGTCAGATGTCATTGCCACTCCTTGTAGTTTCTAGGATGCTTCTTTTTCTTCCTGTACCAAATGTCAATACCCAGTCATTCCTTGATAGTCATCCATTGGGATTGTCATTGCTCTTGGATTCCTCTATTGACTTGCTATGAGACAAGATTATCTTAATTCGTGAGCATGGGAAAAGATAAAAAGGAAAGGATCTTCGACTCTAATGGGGTACATACACATTAGTTTTCTTTCCTCATTTTGCGCTCTTTCGGCAATGATCCTTGATTCAACTGGAAGTGATAATTTACATTGCTTTGGTAGCATAGGAAGGGCTTGCTTTTGGTAGGAAGATGAGCTGCAGATATCAGAAATGACAATCTTTGTCATCAGGATCTGAATGGTGATCTCTCTGAGAAACATTCTTTGTGGTGTTATTTTTCTCTTCTTTTTGTTGTTGTAAAGTGGTATTCGAGTTTTGCTGATCGGATTTGCTGTTACGGCTACCAGCGGTTTAGTGGTACCATGTTGAAGCTGTATATATGCGCGAATAGTATGGGTTGATTTTGTTGTAAGGCGGTGAATAAAGGCTAATTGACCCAATTTACTGAGCACTGCAACCGGAGGTGGATAGTTTATAGATGTGCTGGTCAGGTGGTGATTGTTCTTTAGTTTCTATTTATGCATACAACTGCATTAGGCCTGTGTGTGTAGTTAACGTGGTAAATGTATAAGGCATCTAATCTGAGATGCTTCTGCACAAAGAGAATGGGGAGGAGGGAGGAAGACTGACCTTCAAAAATGTTCAAGTATCTGTTGAACTGCCATGTTGTAGTTGGACACCATTCATTTGTGTTTACCCATACACCATACTACTTGCTATTACATCAACAGCTGATTCATACTGATTCGCTCCATGTATTAGAAGGTGACAGCTCCAGGTCCTCCCGTTGGTATCCATGCTGGTCTAGCTCTAATGTCTGAAGTGACCCCTAACTGTCCATTGCCTCAAACCAGGTAGGTAGGTTGATGACAAAACATAGTTACTTACGGATGTATGCATGCGGTCCGGGAACACTTTGGGGTGAACACCCATCCAAACAAGTAGGGTCAATAGTTCAGCATTTAGGCCGTAACATTTAGCAACAAATAAATATTTAACCCAACAAGTGCTCTCCGAACCAAGCTAGATAGTCTCCTATCACTAGGCTCACCAACCAACCTGGACTTTTTTTTT
>AWOL01S0001595.1:391677-403548 GCA_000715115.1 Nicotiana otophora
AAAAAAAAATCCTCCATCTTAGAATTCCTCACCTTGTTTTTCCGCTCACGCCATATACTTTTTATTTCAGAAAGATGAAGGGAGTACAGATGAAAAGGTCAAAAAATGTCCGGAAAATGAAGGCCATTGCCAAGGCTATTTCACAAAATGAGAAATTGGAGGAAAAAGTCACAAGGAGCGAAAGCAAGATAGAGAGAACACAACATGCCAAAAAGTTGTATGAATGAATGGATGATTCTTTAGTCTGATTAGTTATGGAAAGAGTGATGATTTTGTTTATTAATGTTCACTCCAAGGGCTTGTCAATGTAAAAGTTATATCTTCTTCATTATAATTGTCTGGTGTTCTTTCACCAAAGCTTGTCAATGTTTTTGCATTTTCGAGATAAACAACGATAGCGTGCAAATACTACTAAAATTGAATGAAATGCCATATCATTGGAAAAACTAACATGTGTTGCAGCATGTGCTTGATCCAATAAAATATTAACTTGTTAAGGCAAATATTTTATAATAGAGGGATGAATTGTAAATCGTTAGGAAAAGTTCCAATATCGAAAAATTTGGATACATGATAATACATGAAGTCCACCAATTACTTGTTGGAGCAAAATTGAGCGGTTTCAAATAATACGTGAACAATTGTCAAATAAGTTCAACACGCAAGAACAAACTACAAAGTTGTCTATTTGAAATGATGGTGATCTGTGTAATATATGAAACTATAAGGAGTGTATACAATAAGCTGAAACTTTACAGGAGGTATGTGTCGTTTTTCTTTAAATGAACTGGAAAGAAAAATGAAAAAAATATCAACGGTTCAATCAACAGACCAAGCTCATTGCTATTAGTCTTCTACCTCTCTCTCATGGCGCTCCAGCTTGCTATCACTATCTCAAGCTTCAACCATCTTCCACGAAGAATTCAGGGCAAGTAATTCCTCTTCGAACCTTGCCTGCAATCTTATATATCTTTAATTTTCTTATTCTTCCCTTTTTTTAAATAAATTTTTAATCTGATTACTCTTGAGGTCAATAGCTCGGCCAATTCAGTTGGAGTAATTTTTTTTATTTTTTTTTTGGGTACAATTTTTGAATTCTAGTGCTTCGTTAGAAGTTGTGACACATGTCTTTTGGTCCTATTCGATATAGTGTCTGCCTTTTAATTGTTTACTATATTAAAACTCCTATTAATTCATGTGATTTCTGTATTTGATTGTTATCTATAACCGCGGAATTCTACTTTTCGCTGTTCGTTCTTCTAGGTGCGCACTGCAATGTGGTGCAAAGGAAACTGCTTAGCAAAAGCATCTCATCGAGCAAAGAAAAACCGAAGGATCTCTGTGAAGATATTTTTTCTTTGTCAAAGGCTTGCACCAGTGTTCCAATTAGATGCACAATGTTCACAAGTGCTGTCTTAGGTAATTTCTTTAGACAATCTCGGTAATCATGAAAAGTTTTTACTAGGGAGAGGTATATTGTTTTAGCATTCTAGTTCAATTGCCAGAGAAAATCATATATATGCTGTTGATGTGCTCAGCAGGAGTAACATGTCCAGTTGTTCACAATTTGAGACTTGACTGGCGGAGCCAGGAATTTATACAAGGAGATTAAAAAATGTCAGACCTAGGATTTGAACACCGTTGCCACTTTATTAGAACTTTTGCTTGACATAAGGGGATTCAACAGCTTATTTATAACCAAAACCTAGTTTCGCCCTAGTTTTGATGGGGAATCAATTGAACTCCCTTCATTCAAGCAAGCTCCGCCTTTGACTACAAAGAGCAACCAAAGATAGAAGCTATATACACAGAAAAAATATGCCTTACTAAAACGAGCAACCAATGATTTCTTCAAGCGGACTGGTATATGTGCTCCAAAACGTAAAACATAAGCTTAAAAGATTGTCTTGACAAGACTTCTTCATCCCCTAGAAGCCCTGCATTTCCTTTCCTTCGAAATTTTCCACTAACTGCTAAGGGAGCAAACCATGCCATATTGCTCAATGCCCCACTGCACGTTTTCTCTCACTAAACCATAACATGGTAACAAAGGCAATTCCTTTTGAAGGGGAATCATGATCCGTTCAATCCAAAACATGTTCTAAACTGCTTTGACAATGGAGTAAGTAATAAATGACTGACCAAGTCAAAGATTGTAGCCTAAAATTACTCTTATACAAGATTGTAGCCTAAAAGAAGAAATACTTCATGGTCATTTATTATTAATGTTATCTTGTTGCAAAGCATGAAGTAATTATGAAAATATGCACACATTAATTATTTCTGTCTTCACATTTTAGCAGCAAATTTGGTTGCAACACATGCTGCAGATGCTGTGACCATGGAAAACATGATGGTGAGGATTCTTCCTTGTCAACCTTAAGTGTCCTACTTTGTTACTTGGTGCCTGTTGTCTCTTCTAGCCAGGGGGAAGAGGGTGCTTTGTTTTCTGCTGCATATATCCCTGGGCTACTGGGCTCTGTAAAACCATCATAGCACATGATAACATAAGATGACCTATCCAACATCTGTTTGATCCATGTTACCTTTTCTTTCTTCTTTTCTGTTCCCACGAGTCTCAAATTTACGTTCCATCTACTAATTACGTGGATGTGTGTCTTTTTTTCTGACCTATTGATTCTTTTCTTAGTACTCTGTTCTGTTTACTTGTTCTTTATGAAAAAAATAACAGGGACAGAAATAACATCAACAATTTAGAGTAAAGTAGTTCATAGAAGACTTTTTCCTGAGAAGCTAAATTTGTTGTACTTTCTGCAGCAGTTTGAATGTCTATTTTCTGGCTTAATGGGAGATTTGTACTTAACAATCTTTATGGTGATGACATGTGGAAATTTTAATCTTTTATATACCAGTGTTAATGATGACACATTAATTAGATGCCTGATTACATAAGATATGAGACCCTTGTTCAAACCTCAACAATTTGAGGGAACTGATGAACTATATAAGCTTTGGACTGCAGCTTGACCCGCTGATCGAGCTAAATGAATAAAGCCACTTGTTCTCTGTACTGTGGGCCCAATTGAGTTGTATCTTTTTTATGCGTAGTTGCATTTGCTGGACATTTTTCTGTGGTTCTTTGCAATATAAGTTGGTATTCATTTGCTAGTGGAATGTATTGTCACATAACACACCAGTAAATCTTCACTGGATTGTATGGTAAGGGGACTGTCATTTTCTTCATTGGCTTCAGGATTTTTCTAGTGCTGTCTATACTTTAGCTGATGGAAGCGTTGGAGATATTTTTGGTGGCCTTCTGTATTCTGCTGGTCAACAAGCTAATGAAGCTGTTCAGGGCCAGTTGACTGCTCTTAGTTTCACCAGGTCTAAATCTTGTATCATTTAAATTGTGTCTGGTACTGATAGAATGTATTTACAAAGGTTTTGTACTTCTGATTCTTAGACTTTTCTCTTTGCAGTGTGGCCACTATTTTTGGTGCAGGGCTTGTAACTAGTCTTTCACCTTGTACACTCAGTGTGCTGCCTCTCACCCTTGGTTATATTGGTAGGACTTGGAAGTTGAATCTTTGCTCTCTAAATATGAATCATAAGGTCTCTCCTCTCTGATACTATTTACGTTCTTTGAAAATGGTCTAGGGGCTTTTGGCTCTGGGAAAAGCAGAGTAGCGGTAAGAACCTTAATTTTATATTTAACTTTTTACTGTTTGTTCTTTGTCCTTTCCACTTTTGATGTGAATTATTTGCAATGACGGAACATAAATTACATACCGTATAGAAAATATTTTCCAGCTTTACATGTAAATCCTTTAAGGGGTGAATGTTATTTGGCTTATATGTCTTGATGGACGGCATGTGTATGATTTTCTCTATGATAATCTTCTGTCTCAATTTCCACTTTGGGACGTATAGCAAAAGTTCGATTAACTAATCAAATTTAACATTATTTTTATTTGCTTAGTTTTTGGTGTAACATGGCTACTGTAAATTTCATGGACTATGATGCCATGGTTGACTTCCTTAGCTCAGTACAGAACTTAGTAATGGCACGTTACTTTTGGTTGTAACTCTCTCACATCATTTGCTTTTTGCTGGTTGTCATACATAAAAGTTACACTTTACTGATAAAAAGTCATAAAAATATTGATCAAGTTTGAACTTCGACGTGACGTTTCTCCATCAAACTAAGTTTTCAATCTACTAGAAATCAAACTAATAACTTAATTCTTATACTTCATATCCAACCAAAAGGTGCGATATTTAATGTGAAAGGAGTACTAGAAAGTAGAGATTGCAGTTTCTATGAACAGAGCTTTGCAGGGTTCTGCATTTTCCACCTGACAACCTACTAGGGCATAGTGCTAGTTCAAATTCATTGTTTTCACTTGGGCTATCCTCTTGGACAGGTTGTTGGGGATTCAATTGCATTTGCCCTGGGATTGGCAACCACGCTAGCACTGCTGGGCATTGCAGCTGCATTTGCTGGAAAGGCATATGGGCAAATAGGACAAGGGCTGCCTGTGGCTGCTTCTTTTTTAGCTATTGTTATGGGTTTAAACCTGTTAGAGGTAACTACATATGTTGAATGTTTAAATAGTGTGGTAATATCTTTTTATTTTAAGTACCAGTTGAGTATTATTGTTTTTAATCTTTATTGAAACCATGGTTGCATTTGTGTTTTGCCTGATCTTCAGAGCTTTGTCCTATTAAGGTATTATGGCTTATTTGTTTAATATATTAATAATTTTTGCTTGCATAAATAAGTATCAGTTAAAAAAAAGTTGATGTTCTTATGCTATACCAGATGTTCCCACATCACCGTTATTTGTAATGAGAACTTGTGTAGGAAAAGACTGTGATATGTGTTGGCGTTTGAATAAAATAATGACTGACAGTTTTGGTACCTGGGTAGTAAAAATTGTGGGTAAAGCCATCAGATCCAAGTACAATTGTGTTTTTGGATTTAGCCAAAATTATGCTTTTACTGTTTAGAGGTTTCTTAGACTCAAAACATGCAAATATAAGTACAAGTCATATTAATGATTGGTTTGGAATTAGTCCTAGTCTTGAGACTATCTTTCTGACCCTTATGACGTATATGTTCCTACTGAAGTTCATAATTAAATTTCATACCAGCAATTAACATGTTCCATACACCATACTCTTCCCTCCATAATGAAAAGGGCAAGTCAATTCGCTAGAATTTGGGGGAGCTTTATATTAGCATGTTTTATGTTTTAACTTTTAACTAGTAGCAATAACTGAATGAATATATCATCGAGCTTTATGAAAACTATTGCAAATATAAACGGTACAAAAGAAGCATTATTTGCTAGTTTTCAGTTTGCGTTTTTGGTTCCGTGCTTATATGCATTTACTTATAGTCTTCCTTCAATAACAATGCTGCAGGTAATAGAGTTACAACTTCCCTCATTTTTCGACAACTTTGATCCTCGATCAGCAGCGGCTAGCTTTCCTTCAAGTAATGGGCTATAACTTTTACCCTTCATTCTTGTTGGGACATAATCTCAGTTAGTTTGGGTATGGGAATGCTTGCAGTAAGCTGGATATTATAGTTTGACATTTTATATATTTGATTGTCTAGGTGTTCAAGCTTATTTGGCTGGTCTTACATTTGCCTTAGCTGCATCACCATGCAGTACACCAGTACTAGCAACCTTGCTCGGCTATGTAGCTACTTCTCGGGTACTACAAATTTTGACATTTTGGTTCTCAGGATGACGAAATGATGGTTATCTTATGTTTGCTTCTTTTCTTTCTTTGGCCTTCCAAAAAAAAATTGACACAAAAAGCACAAGCATATGACACCATCTTGGTCATTTTGCTTAATCTTTGAGAGAATTAGAGTTATGTCATCAGGATTTCTTTCATATAGAAGTATTTTATAATGCATGCCTTGAATCAAATACTTCAGCACCTGGCATTGACCATTAGAATTGCACACTGTCTTTGCATGTTATTTATTTTGGTTATTAGGTTGAATATAACTAGCTTCTTAATAATCTTCTATAACAGGATCCAATTATTGGGGGCAGCTTGCTATTGACATACACAACTGGCTATGTTACTCCCTTACTTCTTGCTGCCTCTTTTGCTGGAGCATTGCAGGTAATCCATATGGTCCAAATAATTGTTATTGTGGCCAGCATCTTTTAGATGGTCCAAGGACCTCATGTTGCTACATCCACATTATGGAGCTCTGCATCTGAGGGCATTGTTTTAAGAATTCTTTCTCCACTTCAACGCCACTCATCCTGCTTCCTTGTCTTCTGTCATGTTTATTAAGATTAGTCTTGCCTGCTTGAGTTGCTGCTTGCATACATTCATTATAATCTTTTTTCACCATTTAAGTACTGACCAACTGCATGTCATTTGCAGAGTATACTTTCATTCCGCAAGTTCTCAGCATGGATCAATCCAGTCAGGTAAATTGTCTGTGAAATTAATGGCACAATTAGTCAGAGAGAGCTTAAATTTCTTATACTTCAGTCACTTCCTCTCTAATACCATCTTAATCACATTCTTCAAGTACTCAGCCAGATATTTGCCTTTTGCAGTGGTGCGCTACTATTAGGTGGGGGTGTCTATACCTTTCTCGACAAGCTTTTTCCAGTGACAATGGCTATGTAAGCTAATCAGCTATTCAAATAGCAACAGCTGGAATGGGGATGAGCTTTACCTGCTTCTTCTTACTGTTTGAGTTGCTTATGCTCAGGCAAAGCATCATTGAGTTACATAGATCAAAGTTTCAAACGAATGAGCAAGCAAAGGTACGATGTATACGTGGGATCTGTAACTTTAACTCCTACAACAAGTTGTAGAAGGTAGAAAATGTTGATTGATACGTATTGGATGCACTTCAGTTAGAATTAAGGAACAATAGGATCATATATGTATGAGAACGTATAGCTTTTGTGTAAAGATAATGTTGTATGATCAATAGAACCTTTATTTCAATGCATGGATGGCTTCTGATAAGGTGTCTCCTTTACAATTATGCATGAATTTTGGAATGAAATGCCATGTGACACAACATGGTGAGTGTAGAGCGCTCAACTTCAAACCAAGAGTTCGAGCCACCAAGAGAACAAGTGGAGAAAATCATTGTTGACAAAAGGGGCGATTGGTGGGATTTACCCAAAAGTTTAGAAGTTACTATCATTTCAGGCGATTTGAAAGTACTTCATTTTTCTAATATAAATAAGAGAGAATTTTGACAAAATAGTTATAGCTCATCTTAACCCCATCCTCTGAAGTTGTGAATTACTGAGCAGTTACCTATCTCTTCAATTTCATAACCAACTTCTATTGAAGAATTTTACATGAGTATGACAAAAAGCATTTAAAATGAGTAGTACCTTTTCTTTCTTGTTCTTTATCTGGTTGGGAATTTATTTATCTTAACTATAAAGATATACTAAGGAAATCAACATTCCTTTTGCACTGTAGGTGTTATCAATTTATTATTATGTTAAGTATATCCATCTTTTAGATTGGCATGACATGTGCGCAAACAGCTAGCTTTGGTAGCCAAAAATAATAGAAGTCAAAAAAACAAATAAATTAAAAAGAAAAAAAAGTATATATTAAAAGTATCCACAGGCATGGCTGCATAACAAGAATGGCTTTGAATGCAAATACTTTAATGAAGAATGGGGCTTCTGCAAATCTTATGAACTAACAGTATCGCTGCATCTATTTTGGTTCAGTTCTCATTTTTTTCTGAAGTAGTTGAAAGCTACATGACGGTAAAACTCATTATTTGCTATGCTTGAAAGCTTTTTCTCTCATTTGTTTAATTTTTTACTTTGTAAACTCTGAGAGTCTAATATAAATGCTACATGGATAATGTAATTGTTATTGGACATTCATCATTATACAATTCTACAGTAAAAATCTTCTTATTTGATCAAATGACATTCAAATTTGGACAGTCCAATGTTGTCAACCATGAGGATGACTTAGTTATATTGTTGGAGGAAAATGACTTAAATCACAATATTATCGGAACTTGGAAGATCAATTTGGAGAGTGGAATCTGAGCTAATTTCTAAACAATTCTTTATTAATCAGGTAAGGAAAAAATATTGTGTATTACTACTAAATACTAGTAATATATGGAGGCTCCAGTGACAAACTAACAGCTACTGAAGGTTTTCAGAGTCAACTCTCCAATTTTTTCTCTCTCATCCTTCACAGAGGACTTTGGCAAGTTGACGACTCCATTAGCCAAACAAAATGCTTCCTTTACTCCAAAACTTTTGTTCGTTCTCTTTGTATGATTGTTATCTCACAATCACTATATTTTAAAATGATGGTAACTTTCTAGTTCTTGATAATCAAATTAGTAAGAACCGATAAACAATTTGAGCAGACAAAGTGCCGATTTTATAAAAAGAAAAATCGTTTAAAATATCACGTTCGGAATGGGGCAAACTAGTATTCCCCGCTATACCTTGGTCCTGTAGCTAATCTCATTACTGAATTTGAGCCTTTCACTTTGCGATAAAACACTGATGGCCTCAATTAATCAATTATTTCCCGAAATGACAAACCATGCGTTTATTTTGCATTTTCATCATCCTTATCAATTTTCCAAATAGCTCATATACTCTTTTAGCAGTCACTACGTAATCATGTGATGCTTTCATTCATGGCATGAAAGACAAAGTGTTATGGGAGGGGATTCTCCTTTCTTAAATTTAAATTTAATAGATCTCAAATTTCTGTCATGCCATACACTATTAATTTACTGTTACGCAGAATCGCGCTAAATTAGCTTCTTAAATGAAGCAAAGGACAGAAATCCCAAGTAGTTCTTGCTTATTTGTTTTTTCGTCTTCACCAATTTTTTTCCCACTAATTTGCTTATTTGTTTGCTTAATGCACTCTGCACAGACCATAGTGTACAAGCTTAGGACAGGAAAGTTTTATGTCCCAGAAAAGAGTAAGGTAAACTGCAAAATGGGAGAAGACAAACTAATTCATTCGTGACGCTACACGTTTTAATTCTTTTAAGAGAAAATTTTATACGATCATATGTCAATCAAAGCCATCAAATTCCATAATGTCTAAATGAAATAAAAGATTACTTTTCGCTATTGCCATCAAACATGGGGAAAGAGAGAGTTTCTCTCCGTTTATGTGCAAAAAAACAGCATCTGAAATTGCTAATGAGCACCTCGATTGATCATCTCCGTATACTGTTGCAACGACTGCTGCCTCTGCAACCTCATATCCTCATTAAACTTCTTAATGAAAGCTTCAACTCGCCTGTTGAGCTCGTCCTGACTCAGCGATGGCTCTTTCTTAAGTTTACCCGAACCAGGTGACGGAGTCAGCAGCGGCGAGTTGGCGGTGTTACGGTCATTGAAAGTCTCCGATTTCTTCATCTTCTGCTGTAGTGGGGTTAGAGCCGGGTTGTTGCGACCACCGTGTGTCTCCCACGTGTCAGATTTCCTCAAGTGCCTCGTCAACGGCATTGCTCGCCCTTCTGTTATTGTCTTCCACGTACTCTCCAGCGTGTCCTGCCGTTTAGGCTTTGATACTTTCAGTGTCTTCTTTCCACCTGTATTTTGAGTTTATATTATATAATACTAACGATATAAAAGAATATTAATCAAGTAAATTATAATTCAACTATAACAAATTTTTATGATAAGTATTACTTTGGTATTCTTACACAAATAGCCAATCATATTAAATATTTATTTTTTCTAATCGATATACATAAATTATATATTAATTATATACACATATACATATACTCCCTCCGTTTCAATTTATGTAAACTTATTTCCTTTTTAGTTTGTGTGAAAAATAATGACATATTTCCTTATTTGGAAACAATTTACCTTTATGCAATGATTTATAACCACACAAAATATATGTGCCTTATTTTACACCACAAGTTTAAAAATTTCTCTCTGTTCTTAACCTCCGTGTCCAGTCAAATGGGTTCACATAAATTGAAACGGAGGAAGTATTATATATGAATTATATATATTATACATCAGTAGGCTATTTAATTTAAAAGATTAAATGTGCGACTATTTGACTTAAAAACTAATTTGCTATCACATATTAGATTATACTAATAACAAAATCTTATTATTAATGAATGAGAAAGCACAAAAATGGATATACACGACTATTTTTGGGCTTATCGTATGGAAGATTGAGCCGTGAGGTGGCGAAATCAGTATTGAGCTTTGCAATTTTTAAGTCATGTGTTTGTCGGTTTCGTTTAGTCTCCACCGTTTCAAAGGGATGATTTTGGACTTAACGGAGGCCAAATCCGTAATCCATTTTGAACTGTTCCTTAAGTCAGCTCAGATCTTGCTAATAAGCTGCCTCATGGACCATCAAGTAAAAAGCGTCAACTAATTAGGAAATATTACACAAGTACATTTAAATTTAAAATAAAATCCCAGTGCTTTGGATAAGGGCCACTAGTATATGAAATCTGACAAAGGACCTAATAGTCCACTAGCCGCCCAACTCTAACGGTAACAATTTGAAACCACACGTTAACAATTTACCGTTATCGACTAATTCCGCCGGAGATGTAAAGCAAACAATTAAGGACTTATTCAGAACCTACTCAGTGTTCCGACCAGCCCAGTTGCTAGTGTGCCTGAATTAACTTACACACACATACACACAGAGAGAGATATACGTTGAAAAAAACGAGGAATTTGAATTTACCTTCGGGACTGGATTTGACATTTTTCCGGTGACTAAATCTAGCAGAAGCTGGAGGTTTCTCGGCCGAAAATCCTGAAACAACGGAATAATCTAAAGAATCCTGTCTCATCACCGGCGCCCAAGTGGATTTCGAGATCACGACCTCGTCTCCGTCAGCAACAAAAGCATTCACGTTGAACGATCTATGTTTCTCCGATACACGTGCATCTACGTGACTGTGCGGATTAAAAACTTCCGGAACTTTCTCGACCTTTGCATCATAAACGCCAGCTGTAGGATACTCGTAAACCATTGGCCTCGCCTCAACCGCCTGATTCTTCAAGACGGCGCCGTTCAGGTCATGAAGGACCGGAGAGTAGTAGTCTGTGGACGGCCTTACATCCTTAATTGGGTGAAACTGAGCCAAATTCTCGGGCGAAACGGCCGCCAGCGCCGGAGATGAGGTCTCATCGAGCTTGTTCTGCAACTTGGAAGAGGCAACAATTGTGATGATAATGCAGTTGATGACGAGGTATAGGTACGGAGGTTTAAGCCAGGAAACGACGCCGTTCCACATAGACGGAACTTCACTGACGGCGAAGTCAGTGACAGCTGGAGCAGAGAGCTTTAACATGATACCAGCAGATAAAACGGTAGTCGAAATCAGGAAAATTTTGAGGGATAACATGGAATTAGTTGAACTTTGAAACAACATCGCCATGTTTCTTTTGCCGCCGACTAGCTCCGACCGGTGTTTCACGTTTTCTTAGGATTTGGGGAAGAGCCAAATGAGAGTGAAGAGTTACGCTAAGCAACTTTAGAATATGTAGAGGCGAACCGTTACTTATATATACTGAATTTTTCTTTTCTTTTTCAGTTTTTATATTAGACTGTGACACTTTGGAAGCTCCTTTGCTAAGAAAAAATGACACCTCATTTCGAGCTATACTTTTTAGGTGTAATCAGTAAAACAAAGTATATATAGTGAATTATTTTCTATTTAATTTAATTTATATATATTAACAGTATAAAAAATTTAATTAAGTAGGAGCCGATAACTTGAAAATAACGTTTAATCTTGCTGAATAAAATTTACTAGAATCTATTTACTATTTGAGGGAAATATATATATATATATATATGCTAGTCAAATCATTTTTTCATAGGCTAATAAATGTATTGCTC
>AWOL01S0001596.1:0-31969 GCA_000715115.1 Nicotiana otophora
GAGCAATACATTTATTAGCCTATGAAAAAATGATTTGACTAGCATATATATATATATATATATGCTAGTCAAATCATTTTTTCATAGGCTAATAAATGTATTGCTCCTGTTAAGCAGATTTTGAAAACAAAATCTTCAAATCCGAAAAATTGCATCTAGAATAATTTTTGAAGTTTTCTACCCACAAAAATTTAAACTCTTTTCAAGTAAAATGCATGTCGAAATACAATTTTAACTTTCAAAAATTATTTTTTATCTCATCTTCAAAAACTTATTTTTTTTAAATTTCAATCAAATTTACGTTAGCTAAGTATCGCATCCAAAGTAAAATTCTATCAGTCGCTAGACATAGTCATAAGCCAACAATAGTTTAACAAATCAAAAATATCTCTGATTCCAATTAGAAGAGAAAATTTGTAATTTAATTATCTGAAAAGTTATTCTCTCAACCAGCCAATCCGATCGGCATGTAAGGTGGTTGTTCCCGTGGGCATTTAATGGTGTGGACTCTTGAGAATTCAAGAAGTTTCATGGGAAGTACATGGGGATTAGTTGGACAATTTACTTCAGTAATTTGACTAGAAAAAAAGCCGTTTGCATGTTCTAGGCAAATAATAATGGTAAATAGAGCATAGAATAACAATGCCTATCATGTATTTTACTAATGCAAAAACTGACTTAGATGTAGTCTGAACGAATTAAAAGAGGAGGATTATTAAAGTTAGAAACAAGAAAATAATTCAACGGTCAAAACAATATAAAAGAAACAAGTGAGCTAACGTTGGCTGCGGGAAGTGTTTACTGGGCATGTGACCAAATGAGTCGGTGTGCCGCTCCCTTAACCGACCACACTTGAGCGTGTCCTATTCATTTTTTTTTAAAGGGGAGATTTAAAAAACACATATTTACGAGTTAAATCTTAAATTTTGAGCTGAGTAATATCATACTGGTTATTTTTTATGTGAGTTTAGGTTATATATATCATCGTATAAAAATATTTACATTATCAAGTTATATTTATCGATTATAATATATACTTATTTTATTTTTAAGATTATATATTTTATATTTTAAAAAAATTTACTTTTAAATATTTTTTGAATAACTTGATAGCGTAAAATAATTCTTACATTGACGGTTTATATACCTTAAAGCGCTTTTGTATGCGAACCTAGTATAAGTTTATTGTTTTTAAAATGCAATGGATGCGTTGTGCCGAAAATATTCATATGCCGCACAATGATATATTTGTATGGGTCAAAATCCATCTTTAGTCGAAATGGTATTAGTAAAATATTTCTGAGATGCCACGCGTCGAAGTAATCTAGTTATCAGCGAAGGCCGTGGTCGAAGAGTCAGCAAGACTGAAGTCGAGAAGTTGTCATCGAGACCGAGGTCGAGCACCTATGGCAGAGCTATAACGGCTAGTTTCGAGATATGACACAAAGGAGAATATTCTAATGAATATTCTCTACACTTGTACTGTTAAGGATTTTAGGAACATGTTCTCTATAAATAGAAAGAGACGCAATGATAGGGAACAAGTGATATTCATTTGTAAAAATATACTTAGACTTGAGAGAGAGAGAATCAGATTTCATTGCAAGCATACAAATATTACCTTTTCACTAAGATTCTTGCCTACACTTTTTCACTAGATCCGAGAATAACTCGGATATTCAAAGGATTGTCCATCACTCATCATTGTCAGAAAGATCATTCACTGATTCCATCCTTTCTTGGGTGACTCATTCATACTATTTACTTAAATGTCATTTATTGTTATCCATTAATATTTAATGCTACACTATTGCCTTTGATTTCTTGAATATTGATTATATGCTACCATTGTTATCAAGACACACCTGCGTGGTATTTATTGCAATTTTGAGAACTTCATCTTTGGGATATTATTGTTAGCTAAGATTAACCCTCATTTATATAAAATTTAATTAATTGAACCAAGATCTATATTTTTTGGTCAAACAATGTGACGCCGTTTATGGGGATTTCTTAGTTAATTTTTTAGTTTCCTCTAGATCTATAATTAACGTAAGTCACTAACGTCAAAACCCCCGAGATCTCATTTCTTTGTGCTTACAAAACCCTACATGGCAGGTAATCGAGGAGAAAGAGAAAAAATAACAAGTGACTTCTCAACCAACCTCATGAATGTTATCAACAAAAGCTGCGAAACAGTAGGCAAGGACGTGACGCCCAACGCGTCCCCTAGGCGAGGAAGGTCGCCTCCCCCACACCGCAGCATAACAAAACCTAGCGGAAAAAGGGCCTCCACGTCTGCAGAAGAAGGGACGCCCCAAGCTGTGAAAAAACTCCTCGAAGCATGGCTGACCGACACGCTAGCGAGCGTCCTCAACAAACCTGCTCCAAGCATGACTGCAGAAATCGCAAGAGCTTGCATGATACAACAAACAGACGAGCAGTGCAACCAACCAAACCCTCTAATAACAGGTATAACTCCAATATTACTAACAGTGCAGGCGACAACGCCCTCACTGCCATTCTAAAGAGGATGGAAGAAACGGAGAATGAAAACAAGGCACTCTGAAACCAGATGAAAGAACACCAAGAATGAGTTGATAAGATATCGGGCACTCCTAAGCTGCTGCCAAAAAGGGACGCCAGCAGGTTCGTAGAGCAGCGGTACAACGATGATGCAGCCCACATGCCATACCAAATACCTTCAAAATGCTACCCTACCTCAGAATATACGACGGAACGACCGATCCTGAGGATCATGTGACTCACTACGCCACCGCCGTGAAAGGCAACAAACTCGCCAAGGAACAAGTGTCCTCTATTGTGCTGAAGAAGTTCGGTGAAACCCTTATGGGAGGGGCATTAACATGGTATTCACAGCTACCAGCCTGCTCCATAGAAACTTAGGAGGAAATGGCCGATAAATTTGTGATCGCCTATGCTGGAGCCAAGAAGGCCGAAGCAAGAGTAAACGATATATTCGCTATTAGGCAGTCCTTGGGAGAAGGACTAAGGGACTTCCTCGCCCAGTTTAATAGAGTAAGGATGACTCTACCGAACATATCCGAAGAGATGGCAGTCGCAGATTTCCAGAATGGGCTGAGTAGAGATGGTTTTATAGCAACTAGAAAACTGTTGAGCCGATTGATGAAGTATCCTCCAACCACTTGGGATGAAATCCATAATGCTTATTGTGCCGAGGTCCGAGCAGACGAGGACGAGCTCAATGGACCAACTCACTGGCTAACCTCGGTACAAGTCGAATCCAGAAAAGAACGAAGAGACAACACCAGAAGAGATCACCCGATTCTGCGACCCAACATGGAACGGCACCAACCATACATCAGGACGACCGCCGCACCTCTCTCCCACTATGAAGAAGGTCTATCTCAACCAAGGACGGGAACTCACCAGAACGAAAGAGTTATGCCCCCCTTATTATCAGCTCATAATTTTTGTGTGTTACCTACAGAAATAGTCTATGCTCTTGAGAAACTCGGAACAAAGGTGAAGTAGTCACCGAAGATGAGATCAGACCTGAACAACAGAAAATTCGATGCCCTCTGTGAGTTCCACCAGGAATATGGACACAAAACAGAAGATTGCATCGCCCTCAGACAAGAAGTCGTATACATGATGCGACATGGGCACCTCAAAGAGCTGTTAAGCGATAAGGGAAGAACCAACTTCGCTAGAGGATGTGAACATCAAGGCCCGCCAAAGTTGCCATCGCCAGCTCGCACTATCAACATGATCATCAGCGGCGCTAACGATGCCTCTATCAACAGCGTGAAGTTCACCACCACTCACAAGCACATGGTACGACAGACTCGAAGAAAGTATCATCTTCGATGAGTAGGATGCCGACGGTTTGACTTTTCTTCATAATGACGCCCTTGTTATTATTTTACGCATTTTAGATACTGAAGTAAAATGTATCATGGTGGATGATGGAAGTGGTGCATGCATTATCCATCCCCCAGTCCTTACCCAAATGAGACTCGAGGATAAGATAGTGTCGCGTGGCATCACGCTAACTATTTTTAATAATGCAATTGAGCGGATATCCATGGAAGTACACTCCTTGTCTTGACCGGTGGCATGATGCTGGAGACGACATTCCACATCATGGACCAGGCCACTGCGTAAAATGTCATAGTGGGACGACCTTGGATACTTCCCATAAGAGTCGTCCCCTCCAGCCTATACAAAGTAATTAAATTCCCAACACCATGGGGAATATTCAGCATACGCGGGGAACAACACACATCCCGAGAATGCTACCGTATTGCCTTAGACAGCACAACCACCCATTAGAAAAAATACAAAGAAAAAGAGGCATAGCAATCAACAGGGTTGAGGTCGATGCAAGAAGAGACCAAGGACGTCATCATGGATCCCGAAATGGTCGAGGCTGCATGTTCGATCATAGGAGACCTAGACCCCGTTCAATTGGACCTCCACGACCATAGCAAAAAGGCCTATATCGGCTGCAAACTCCGGGAACTAGGTAAGTTCAGTCAATTCTTAATATCTAATGCAGATTTGATTGCCTTCATCCATGTAGATATACCGGGCATCCCGATGTTAAATCGCCATACACAAATTAAACGTCAACCCGTTCCACCCCCCAACGAGACATGTCAGGCACAAATTCAACTCCGCCATCAATAAGGCAGTTCACAAAGAAGTGGAAAAAAGTTTAAAGAATGGCCCCATCAGGGAGTCGAAGTACCCAAAGTGGATTGCCAACGTAGTGATAGTCAAAAAGAAAAACGAGAAATGGCGGATGCGCGTGGATTTCATAGATATGAATAAAGCATGTCCGAAGGACTCATTTTCATTGGCCCATATCGACCAACTCATCGACGCAACAACCGAGAATGAACTATTGAGTTTCTTGGATGCTTACTCAGGCTATAGCCAAATTCTTATGGAGGAAGAAGACCAGGAGAAGACCACGTTCATCACCTACCAAGAAACGTATTGCTATAGGGTCATGCCACTTGCGCTGAAGAACGTAGGGGCTACATATCAAAGATTGGTAACAAAGATGTTCAAAGACCATCTTGGTAGGACCATGAAGGTATATATAGATGACATGTTGGTCTATTCCAAAAAGGCATAGGATCACATCGACCATTTGAAAGAAACTTTCGACAAACTAAGACGGTACTGAATGAAGCTGAACTTGGAGAAATGCGTGTTTGGCATAGCCTTGGGAAAATTATTGGGTTTTTTGGTGTCGCAGCGAGGGATCGAGGTCAACCCAAACTAAATCAAAGCTATCGAGGGGATACCGAAACTTTAACCACCAAAAGGCAAGTCTAAAGATTGACTGGTCGAATCGCCTCCCTATCAAGATTCATCTTGCGGTCGTCGGATAGATGTCACAAATTTTTGGCGCACTCAAAAAGGACAACAGCCTCGAATGGACTCCCGAGTACGTTCAGGCTCTACGAGAACTGAAGGCATACCTACCATCACCGCCCCTGCTTTCAAAACCCGAACCTGGAGAATAACTCCTCGTCTATCTAGCCGTTTTCGAGGTAGCGGTAAGTGCAGTCTTGATCCGCAAAAATAAAGATACACAATATCCCATCTATTACATTAGCAAAATACTGGTCGACACCGAGACGCGGTACCCCCACCTCGAAAAATTAGCTCCCGCCTTGGTCGTAGCTTCATGAAAGCTTAGACCCTATTTTTAATTCCACTCATATCGGTCGTCATAACCTTTCCCCTGAGGAGTATTTTGCATAAACCTGAGCTATTGGGGAGGTTGTCCAAATGGGCCATTGAGCTAAGCGAGCATGATATCACATACCAACCGCGAACGGCGATAAAGTCGCAGGTGCTCGCCGACTTCGTCGCCAACATCAATGCAAAAATAATGCCCGAAGTCAAAAGGGAAGCCGTCAAAGTTTCCCTCCAAACACAAGACCTCTAGGTCCTATACATCGATGGCACATCTAACACATCAGGGTCCATACTGGGACTCGTACTCGAGGTCCCTACAGGCGAAGTAATTCGCCAATCCATATGGTGCCTGGATATGACTAACAATGAGGCCGAGTATGAGGCCGTAATTGCAGGGTTGAGGCTATCACTCAAGTATGGGGAAAAGCGGTTGAAACTTCGCTGGGATTCCCAATTTGTAGTCAACCAATTTACAGGGACTTTCCAAATCAAGAAACAAAGGTTGCAAAAATACCAGACCAAAATCTGCAAGCTATTACCTGAGTTTGACGAATGCCAGCTATATTAGATCCCGCTGGCGCAGAATGCCGAAGCAGATGGCCTCGCCAAACTAGCCGCAGCTACCAAAATCATCATGACCTGAGATCAAAGCGTAGTCCATCTCCTCAACTCATCGCTAGACCAAATCGAGGTAAAAACGATAAACTTAACTTGGGACTGGAACAATCATATTATCGCATATTTGCAGGACGACACACTCCCAGGCGACAAGAAAGAAGCCAAGAAACTAAGAATGCAAGCGGCCAGATACAATATCCTTCGTAGCGACCTATACAAGAGGACTTACGACGGCCCTCTAGAAAAATATTTGGGCCCGATCCAAAATCGGAGTGTCCTCGAAGAAGTCCATGAAGGACATTGCGGTGCTCACTCCGACAATCGAGCACTGGTCATATGCCTTATAAGGGCGGGATACTATTGGCCCACCATGAAAAAGGACGTCGCAGACTTCATGAGGAAATGCGAACAGTGCCAAAAGTATGCCCCAATAATTCACTAAGCAGGTGAACACCTCCACTCAGTCACCTCCCCTTGGACGTTCATCAAATAGGGAATGGACATCGTGGGCCCCCTCCCAGCAGGACGAGGTAATGTATGATTCCTTTTGGTTTTAACTGACTATTTCTTTTGGTGGAAGCAGGAGCATTCGCCAAAATACGGGAATAGGTGGTAATCACCTTTATATGGAGAAACAGCCGATTCGGCCTACCCAAGAAAATCAGTTGTGACAACGGACCCCGATTCACAGGAAAGAAAATCGCCGAGTTCTTTGAGAAATGGCATATCAAGAGGATACTCTCAACCCCATATCACCCAGCGGGTAACGGACAAGCAGAATCCTCCAATAAGTCCATATTAAACATCATGAAGAAAATGCTTGAAGACGCCAATGGACTATGGCCGGAAATACTACCAGAAGTATTATGGGCCTACCGAACAACTCCGAAGACGAGCACAAGAGAGACACCCTACTCTTTGTTTTATGGGACTGAGGCAGTAATACCGTTCGAGGTCGTAGAACCCAGCCTAAGGTACTCCCACGAAAGCGGCATGAGTAACGATGAGAGCAGAAGGCAGGAACTTGACGAAATTGACGAACGAAGAGATATGGCATACATAAGAATGGTCGCCCAAAAAAAACAAGCAGAACGCTATTACAATAAGAAAGCAAAGGTCCGGCCGCTTAAAGTCGGGGACTACATACTGAAAGCCAAAACTCAAGCGAGCAAAGACCCCCGGGAAGGCAAACTAGGAACAAACTAGGATGGTCCGTACAAAATCACAGCCAAAGCGAATAAGGGTTCATTCCAACTAGAGACAATGGAAGGAAAGCAACTACCAAACAACTGGAACATCAGCCACCTCAAATACTTCAACTTCTAAGAACAAAAGTGTCCCCCGGGTCATACTTTTTTTCCTTCACTTAAGTTTTGTCCCATTTAGGTTTTCTCAAGGAGGTTTTTAACGAGGCAACGAAGGGAACACTTCGGGTCGAAGTACACAAAGGTAGGATTGTTGTTACTATTTCATTGCTCGACTTCTCAATACTCTCCAAGTCAAACAATTAAGGGACTAGGTAGACTGGGATTGGGACTGGAATACCAGCCAATACCCAAAATCTGTAATTTTCTCCAAGTATGTAACCAAAACAACAATGTCAAAGCAATAAGAAACTTATGTTTATCAGAATACCTACCGGCCCTCGACTGCGATTTAACAAAAAGTTAGGTTTGACTAAGCTTGAACAAACACTTACCGACCCTTGGCCGCGATTTAATGAAAGGTTATGTTTGACTGAGCTCGAACAAATACCTACTGGCCTCGGCCGTGTTTTAACAAAAGGTTATGTCCGACTAAGCTTGAACAAACACCTACCGACCTTCAGCTGCAATTTAACAAAAGGTTATGTTCGACTAAGCTCGAACAAACACTTACCGACCCTCGGCCACAATTTAATGAAAGGTTATATTCGATTAAGCTCGAACAAATACCTACCAGCCCTTGGATGCAATTTAATGAAAGGTTATGTTCGACTAAGCTCGAACAAACACTTACCGACCCTCGGCCACAATTTAATGAAAGGTTATATTCGATTAAGCTCGAACAAATACCTACCAGCCCTTGGATGCAATTTAATGAAAGGTTATGTTCGACTAAGCTCAAACAAACACCTAACGGCTCTCGGCCACGATTTAACGAAAGCTTATGTTTGACACCGCTCGAACAAACACCTACCGGCCATCGCCTACATCTCAACAAAGAAATGCATGCGACCTATGCATATTCAGCTCCAAGGTCATGCCCAGCTAAAAGACAATAACAAAAAGCACAAAAGTGAAACGAGCAAATAATAGAAGCAAAAAACATACAAGTACAAAAAATAATCCACAGGAAGGGAAAAAGATGCAAGGAACAACTTTGATATTTCATACTTAAATTGTTTACAAAGGCTCGTGAAGACGCCAACAAAAATACATAAAAAAAAGTCAAAAAGAAAACTACTGGTCACCGCCATCACGACCTTCAGTACCCTCTCCAACTTGGTCCTCAATGGCGTCGCCACCCTCACCATCTCAATCCCCCTCGCCATCGCCATCGCCATCGCCACCTTCGCTCTCAGAACAAGCGGTATCGTACAAGGCGTTCTCCTCAAGTCGGTCTACGCCCTCGTCCCCCTCATCCTCATTGGCCTCAGCCGTAGAGGGATCATATCCATAAGCGACTCGATCTTCACGAGCCTTAACACGAACATCTTCGAGGGCAACCTTAGAAACGGATCCCGCTGCATACAAATCTCGAAAGATGTCTAACTAGGCCCCGACATGAATCCATTCCTCATATAACTCCCGAGGAACATTGGGAAAATCTGAAGTGCGGGACAAAAATGGATGTGCAAGTAATTAGGTCTTCTCGGCCTCCAAAATGGCCATTCGATCATGAAGAATGGAGTTATTTCTCTCTAACTCTCCGATCCTCTCCTTGAGTCGATCTTCTTTATCTCTCATCGTAGATTGATCATTTTCCTGCTCGGCTCGGAGAGTCTTATTCTCCAACTCAAGAATCTTCGACTTCCTCTGAGAATCCAAACGGGAGGACTCCGCCTTTTCAAGCTCCCTTTTCTTCTCAGCGATCTCACCATTGAGGGCCTCTACCTGAAGTCGACACTCTTCTAACATCCCCCGCAGCTCAACCACTTGAGCTTGAAGGTCACTACATTGGGCCTCCACACCCCTGATGACATCAAGCTCCTCTTCCCTTCTCCTCAACATCCCCTCAAGTATTCTACATTTCTCGATGGCCTTCACCAGCTCATCGTCCATCTGTTTTAACTCATCCCTAAGGGCATGCATATCGCTGCCCTCGCGAAATCGCTTGCGGAGTTCTAGGTACTTGCCACGATACTCTAAATACTTATCTTTCAATTTCACAAATATTTCTTTATGCCTCTTCTCCCTTCGGTCACTCTCGATCTCCAAAATTACCGTCTGTGATAACAAAAAGGAAAGAGAAGAAAGAAGTCGGAACCAAAAACACCCTGAAAAAAAAAAGAATAGAAAAGAGGTCAAAGCACAAACACTCACCCTAAGAGCAAGGCCATCAATGCTTCTCGACAAATCACCATCATCTATCTCTTTAAGGGTCTTACCCTCTATCTCAGAACAGCAGGGGCTGAGGGCAGGGACTACGTCCTCGGTGTTCTTCAACAGGTCATGATCCATGTGTATCGTGATAGTTCTCGTAGACTCATCCCACCTTATCTCAAGCTGGGTAAGATCTTTCTCCATCATCCTCATGTCATCCGCATCAACGTCAGAACCTAACTCATCACCATCCAGAGTGATGCCTTTGCCCTACTCGTTAGCGGGCAAAGAGGTAGTTGTGACCGTCCTAGAAGTCGATGCCTCCACTCGCCGCGAAGGGTCGAGAACATCGATCGTCGTCTCTCCGGTCTCCATCACCGCAGAGGGAAGAGACACATCAAAATCTGCTCCCACCAACCTCGGAGCCTCAGGACTCGACTCGACATCATCCCCTATAATAATAGTCCCCGTTTCATGCAGTGAAAAGTCCCTTTCTGCCACACCAATGGCTCGGGTGACTCCTTCACCGGCGTTCACGGACCTCCTCTTTAGAGGTTAGAGATCTCCATCGCCAGGCAAAAGTTCATCGTCCTCGTCAATAAAAGAATATAGAGGAGAGACCGGGCCTCTACGGCCGAAGTGGAATACAGTCGGGCGGGCCAACATGATGAGCTGGGACAGAGATATGATCGGTCGCGGTCAAAGCACGGGCGGAAACTGAGGGCATAGTAGCCTTCCTCTTCTGGAACGAGGGCATGGGAGCTCTCAACCTCCTTGTAGATCCCCTGGTCGAAGCTATGGAAAAAATAGGAAAAGGGAAAATCAGTGAAGGAAAACGAGCAAAGAAATCAAGACGCTAATGATAGAAAGCAAAAATTACCTGCCGAGGGAGGAGACGGTCGAAATCTCAAAGAAAAGCTCGACCAGTTGCGCACCCCCGCTGTATGGGGAAGGATCTATCTAACCCAATCAGCAAGGTGGGTTACCATCTGAAGAGGCCAAATAGTAGTTGTAAAAAGAAGAAAATCGGTTAACCAACCGACAACAAGGAAAACACTGAAAACATGAAGCATGTAATCTAGTACGAGTACTCAAGATGAGGGTTCCAAGCCTCGGGAAATTCTACATTATAAGACACTACGTCTTCAGTCCTAACATAGAAGTAGTTGAGCCAGAAGTACCAACTAGATTTATCATCCATCCTCACCACCAAACATTTTCTCCCGTGGTGGCGAAGATTCAGCAAGGTCCCTCGAAAGAATTTAGGGGAGAAGAAGTGGACCAAGTGGCGCACTGTGATGTCGACGCCGGCTAATACGACAAACTTCATCAACATTATGGACACCTTAAAAACATAAGGGACGAGCTGCGCTAGACACATATTGTAGTACCTACACAAGTCTTCTATCAGCGGCGGCAAAGGAAACGAGTACCCGATCTGGAACAAGTATGCGTAGAGGGCACAGAAACCAAAACAATGTACCCAAACCTTGTCCTACCCGCTGGGATCAAATCCACGTGACCCGGAAGGCCGAGTCTGACTTGAGCTCGGCTAATCGCTCAATCGTCATCGCATATTTGAACCACTCCGTCACCATTTCCGGTGCCTTATGGAAATCTGGTTTGGCGTCTGGGTACTGGGGTACAATCTCCTCTACATTGGGTAAACTCTCCTCCTCAGCAACAATTCCACTGTCACGACCCAAATTTAACCCTCCGTACGGTGTCGTGATATCACCGTACGGAATAGCCAAGAGTACTACTACTCGGCATATACAAAATAATTACCCAAGACCCGAAATACCACTAAGTCACAAGCTGCTATAATCTAGGTAGCTCTATACAAAAGTTTGAAAATAATAAAGAAAGTTTCTAGGCGAGGGAGTGGAAGGGGACTCCGAAGATCTACGGACGCAAGTAGCAGTACCTTGAAGTCTCCTAGAATCAGCAGCACATACTAACCCCGAGGCTGATAGCTCGTACCTGGATCTGCACACAAAAAACATGTGTATGGAAGGGCATGAGTACACCACAATGGTACCCAGTAAGTGCCAAGCCTAACCTCGGTCGAGTAGTGACGAGGTCAGGTCAAGGCCCTACCGGAGTAATTATAATAAATTAAGCAGTAAAAGATATAAGTAAAATTTACGGTAACACAGTTAAAGAGATTCTCGAAAATTTAACAGTTAAGGGAGCCCTCAGCTCAGAACAAAGTAAACACAGTGAGGAATCTCCCGGGATACCGTCCCGTAGTTCCAAATAAATATGCAGTTCAGGGGGATCTCCCGGAATACGTCCGTAGTCCCAAAGTAAATATGCAGTACTGGGGGATCTCCCGGAATACGTCCGTAGTCCCAAAGTAAATATGCAGTACTGAATATGTCTGTAGTCTTAAAGTAAATATGCAGTACATGGGGATCTCCCGGAATACGTCCGTAGTCCCAATTTAAATATGCAATGCAAGATGAAATGGCAGGTATGACATCGAGTTATACAGTTTATACTGGACACATATAAGGAAAATAGGGACTTAACTAAGCATGGCTCACAGAATGTCAATTAGGCAGTTAAAACACGTAAGCATGCTTCTCTAGTCTAAGTTTAATAACTAAACGTATTAGTGTAATTTAATAAGGAAAAATAATTTATGATTTAGAAAGGAAAAACGGGATTTTTGCAATAATAGCCCGTGTACGTACTCGTCACCTTACGTGCACGGCACCCACACATCAATTAATATCAAACACCTTAAGGAAAAAGTCCCAACGCAAGGTTAGGCAAGCCACTTACCTCGACCGCTCAAATCAACTTGATATCACGTTCTTGCCACGAGTATCCGACTCCAAATGGCCCGAATCTATTCAAATTAATTGCATAATATAAATATAACTACAAGTAACTAATTTAACTAATTAATTCGAAGCTAAAGCATGAAATTAGGAAAAACGCCCAAAAAGTCTCCCCGAGCCCACGTCTCGGAATTGGGTAAAAATTACAAATTTTGAACATCCATTCACTCACGAGTCTAACCATATCAAATTTACTAAAATCCGACACCAAATGGTCCTCCAAATCCACAAATCAAACTTCCAAATCCCTAGCCTCCAACTTCCAATTTCCACTTTAAATATACACTAACTAGGTGGGAAAATACATGACAAAGCAAGATTATTGATCAAAAATAAGCACAAGGGACTTACCTCAAGAAATGCCTCGAAAATGCTCTAAACATTGCCCTAAACCGAGTTTGCAAAGTCAAGAATGACAAAAATCGCGAAGCCCTTCGGATTTAACCACTGCCCAGGTATTTCCGCACCTGCGGAACCTGGGCTCGCACTTGCGGGTGCGCTTGTGCGGAAAAAGTGCGCATCTGCGCAATTCACTTGCCCCCTCTGCCTTCGCACCTGCGACGAAAGGGCTGCACCTACGTGTGCGCGCCTACGGAAATCCCTTCCACTTCTGCATAACTTGCGCACTTGCGAACAGTCTAGCGCATTTACGGGCATCGCAGATGCGGCCTTTTACCACGCACCTGCGACCCCTGACCAATCCACCCAACTCCGCCTCTACGCCAATTTTTCTCGCACTTGCGGGCAGCCTTGCGCAAGTGCGATTACAGCAGAACCAGCAAAAGCGCCAGATTTTTCCTAAGTCTAAATTCAATCCGTTAAGCATCTGAAACACACCCGAAGCCACAGGGACCTTAACCAAACATACCAACCAATCCTAAAACACAATACGAACTTAGTCGAGCCTTCAAACCACATCGAACAACACCAAAATCATGAATTAAGCACGGATTCAAGCCTAAGAATTTAAAATTTTCTAAATTCTACAAACGACGCCGAACCACATCAAATCTAGTCTGAATGACCTCAAATATTACACACAGGTCACAAATGACATTACGAACGTACAGCCACTTTCGTAATTCCATTCCGAGCTCGATATCAAAATTTTCACTATCGGGCGAAATCGCCGAAAAACTAACTTTCGCCAATTCAAGCCTAAATCTACTACAGGCCTCCAAAACATATTTCGGACGCGCTCCGAACCCCAAAATCACTCAACAGATCTAACAGAGTCGATATAATTTCATTCCAGATCCGTCTTCACACAGTTCCGACTACGGTCCAAATTCTAAGGCTTAAACTCACAACTAGGGACTAAGTGCCCCAAAACTCTCTGAATTCCATAACCAATCACTCCGGTAAGTCTCAATAGCGGAAACAAATATGGGGAAAACAGTTATTAGGGGATCGGGGCTCTAATTCTCAAAATGACCGTTTGGGTCGTTACATCCTCCCCCTCTTAAAACAATCATTCGTCCTCGAACGAGTATAAAGACATACCTGAAACTGTGAAAAGATGAGGGTACTGGCTGCGCATATCCTACTCGATCTCCCAAGTCGCCTCCTCGACCGGCTGACCTCTCCACTGGACCTTTACTGAAGAAATATTCTTTGACCTGATCTTTCTGACCTGCCTGTCCAAAATGGCTACTGGCTCCTCAACGTAAGATAGATCCTTATCCAACTGGACTGAGCTGAAATCCAATACATGAGTCGGATCACCGCAATACTTCCAGAGCATAGACACGTGGAATACCGGGTGAACTCCTGCTAAGCTGGGAGGCAAGGCAAGCTCATAAGCAACCTCCCCAACTCGCCGCAATATCTCAAAAGGACCAATAAACCTCGGGCTCAGCTTGCCCTTCTTCCCGAACCTCATGACGCCCTTCATAGGCGATACCCGAAGCAAGACCCGCTCACCAACCATAAATTCTAAATCACGAACCTTACGGTCTGCATAACTCTTTTTCTTGGACTAGGCTGTGTGAAGTCTCTCCTGAATCATCTTCACCTTATGTAGGGCATCCTGGACCAAATCTGTACCTAACAATTGGGCCTCGCCCGTCTCAAACCATCCTACTGGGGACCGGCACCGCTTACCATACAAAGCCTCATACGGTGCCATTTGAATGCAGGACTGGTAACTATTGTTGTAAGCGAACTCTGCAAATGGCAAGTATTGGTCCCATTACCCTCCGAACTCCATCACACAGGCACAGAGCATATCCTCAAGAATATGAATCGTGCGCTCGGACTGCCCGTCCGTCTGAGGGTGAAAGGTTATGCTTAACTCCACCCTAGTACCCAACTCCTGATGTACGGCTCTCCAAAACCGTGATGTGAACTATGTACCTCTGTCTGAAATGATGGATACTGGAATACCATGAAGGCGGACAATCTGTCTGATATAAATCTCAGCCAACCTCTCAGAAGAATAAGTGGTCAACACTGGAATAAAATGAGCTGACTTGGTCAGCCGATCCACGATCACCCAAATAGCATCGAACCTTCTCAAAATACGTGGAAGTCCAACTACAAAGTCTATGGTGATCCGCTCCCACTTCCACTCTGGGATCTCTAACCTCTGAAGTAATCCACCCGGCCTCTGGTGCTCATATTTGACTACTGACAGTTGAGACACTTTGCCACAAACCCAACTATATCCTTCTTCATCCTCTTTCACCAGTAGTGTTGTCTCAAATCCGGGTACATCTTCGCGGCACCGGGATGAATGGAGTACCGTGAGCTATGGGCCTCCTCGAGAATCAACTCCCGAAGCCCATCTACATTGGGCACACAGTTTCAGCCTTATATCCTTATCACACCGTTGTCACCAATAGTCACATCTCTGGCATCACCTCGCCGAACCCGGTCCTGAAGAACTAGAAGATGAGGATCATCATACTGGCGCTCCCTGATACGGTCATAAATAGAAGACCGAGCAACCACACAAGCTAATACCCGGCTAGGCTCTGAAATATCCAATCTCACGAATTGACTGGCTAAGGCCTGAACATCCCTCTCAGCCGCCGAAATATATGCCAAACTCCCCAAACTCTCTGTCCGGCGACTCAAGGCGTTGGCTACTACATTGGCCTTCCCCGGGTGGTATAATATAGTGATATCATAGTCTTTAAGTAGCTCCAACCACCTCCGCTGATGCACATTAAGGTCCTTCTGCCTGAACAAGTGCTGCAAACTCCGGTGATCAGTGTAAATCTCACAGGGAACACCGTACAAATAATGATGCCAGATCTTTAGGGCGTGAACAATAGCTGCTAACTCGAGATCATGAACCGGATAATTCTTCTCATGCACCTTCAACTGTCTAGACACGTAGGCAATCACCCCTACCGTCCTACATCAATACCGCTCCAAGACCAATCCTCGAGGCATCACAACATACAGTGTAAGAACCCGAACCTGTAGGCAATACTAATACTGGGGTTGTAGTCAAAGCTGTCTTGAACTTCTGAAAGCTCTCCTCACACTCCTCGGTCCACCTAAATGGAGCACCCTTCTGGGTCAATCTGGTCATAGGTGCCGCAATAGATGCAAATCCCTCTACAAAGCGACGGTAATACCCCGCCAAACTAAGAAAACTCCGGATCTCTGTAGTTGAGGACGGCCTGGGCCAACTCTGCACTGCTTCAATCTTCTTTGGATCTACCTAGATCCCCTCACTCGATACTATATGACCCAAGAATGCCACTGAGTCTAACCAAAACTCACACTTTGAAAATTTTGCATATAACTTCTTTTCTCTCAAGGTCTGAAGTACAGTCCTCAGGTGCTGCTCATGATCTTCCCGAGATCGAGAATATACCAGGATGTCGTCAATAAACACAATGACGAAGGAATCAAGATAAGGCCGGAACACACTGTTCATCAAATGCATAAAGGTTGTTGGGGCATTGATCAGCACAAATGACATGACAAGAAACTCATAGTGACCATATCTGGTCCTGAAAGCAGTCTTCGGGATATCCGACTCCCGAATCTTCAACTGATGATAACCTGAACGTAAGTCAATCTTGGAAAACACTCTGGCACCCTGTAACTAATCAAATAAGTCATCAATACGAGGCAATGGTTACCTGTTCGTCACTGTGATTTTGTTTAACTGGCGGTAATCAATACATATCCATATAGAACCATCCTTCTTCTTCGCAAATAAGACCGGAGCACTCCAAGGTGATACACTCGGCCTGATGAAACCCTTATCAAAGCAACTCCTGCAATTGCTCCTTCAACTCAGGAGGAGCCATACGGTAGGGAGGAATAGAAATGGGCTGAGTGTCCAGCAACAAATCAATGCCAAAATTAATATCTCTGTCGGGCGGCATGTCTAGAAGATCAGTTGGGAACACATCTAGAAAGTCCCTCACTACTGGAACTGACTCAACTGCAGGGGTATCAATACTGACATCTCTCACATATGCCAAATATGCATCACACCCCTTCTCAACCATTCGCTGAGCCTTAAGAAATGAAATGACCCTGCGGGGAGTATACTCTAAGGTACCTCTCCACTCTAATCTCGACAAGCCTGGCATAGCCAGCGTCACGGTCTTAGCGTGACAATCAAGAATAGCATAATGAGGTGACAACTATTCCATGACCAAGATAACATCAAAATTTACCATACTGAGTAATAATAAATAGGCTCTGATCTCAAAACCACTAAGAGCAATCAAACACGATCGATATACGCGGTCCACAACGAGAAAATCTCCCACGGGAGTAAATACATAAGCAGGGGAACTCAAAGAATCCCGAGATATCCCCAAATGTGGATCAAAATAAGAAGACACATATGAATACGTAGAGCCTGGGTCAAATAATACTGATACATCCTTATGACAGACAGGGACGATACCTGTGATGACTGAATCTGAAGCGACGGCCTCTGAACGGGCTGGAAGAGCATAGTACATGGCCTGGCCTCCCCCTCTAGGGCGACCTCGACCTCCCCGACCTCCACCTCGAGCTAGCTGAGGAGGTGGGGTGGCAGCTGGTGCTGGAAGAATGGCTGGAGGACCCGGTGGAGCACGTGGAGGCTGATAAGTCTGTCGAGGTACACCCCTCCCTGCTCTGGGGCAATCTCTAACTAGGTGACGAGTGTCACCACACTCAAAACAACCTCGCGGAGGACGCGACGGCTGAGACTGACTCGGACCTGGCCTACTAGACTGGCTGGTAATAGTACCTCGAGTAGGAGGCATGCTGGATACTGGCGGTGCATAATAGGGCTCCTCAGGTCTAGGAGGAACTGGAACACCGCTGGCTGCTGGAAGAGCTAAATGAATATGGCGACTCACAAAACCCCTACCATAGCATGTTGCTGGCGCACGAGCTCCTGAATAATGACCAGTCTCTCGAGACCTCTTGTCCTCTCTCTCCTCTCTGTCCCGGGCAAACATGCCCTCCACTATCCTAGCAATGCTCACTGTCTGCTGATAAGTGATGTACATCTCCAACTCCCTGGCCATGCTGGTCCGAATACTGGGGTGGAGTCCCTCAATGAAGGGACGAACCCTCTCTCTGACTGTAGCAACCAGAGCCAGTGCATGGCGAGCTAACTCACTGAAACGGACTGCATACTCCGACACAGTCATAGCACCCTGACGTAGCTACTCAAACTCTGCGCGCCAAACGTCCCTGAGGCTCTGAGGAACATATTCCCGCAAGAACATCTCTGAAAATTGAGTCCAAGTGAGTGAGGCAGCCTCGTCCGGACTACTAAGCTCATAGGCACGCCACCACTGATATGCCGCTCCCCTCAGCTGGAAAGCGGTGAAAGAAACCCCATTCGTCTCCACAATGCCCATAGTGCGGAGAATACGATGACACTCCTCAAGAAAACCCAGAGCATCATCTGAAGCTAGTCCGCTGAAAGTAGGTGGGTGGTACTTCTTGTACCTCTCAAGTCTGAGTTGTTGTGCCTCAGAAGCAGCTACCCTGATCTCATGCTGAACCGGAGCCACTGGGGGCATAGGAATATACTCTGGGGCCTGATCAACCTGGACCCTCTGCTCAGGAGTGCGGGCTGCTGGAGTCTGTTCCCCTCCCCCGGCCTGAGATGTAGCGGGAGCTATCGAAAATAGTCCAGCCTGAGCCAGAGTGCTGAACATGCTCATCAACTGAGCTAAAGTCTCCTGGAGGGCTGGAGTAGTAATAGGGATCTCCGGTGCTGGCCCTCCAGCTGGAGTTGCTGGGGGCTCCTCTGACGCAGCTCTCGCAGGTGCTCGGGCTGCATCGCGTGGTCGTCCTCTACCCCGACCCGGCCTCTGGCGGCTCTGACAAGGGGCTCGAGTTCCTGATCGTCGGTCCTCCCGGTACGGGTCCTCACCATCTGTGAGAAAGAATAGAATAGAATCTTAGAATTTTTTTTTTTTGATGTCAATAACTCGCACGACAAGGAAATCAAAGAAGTATGATTGTTCTTAACAGTTACATAGCCTCCGGAAGATAAGTACGGACGTCTCCGCACCAATCCGCGAGACTCTAATAATCCAGCTTGTGACTTGCGACTCTTATGAACCTAGTGCTCTAATATCAACTTGTCACGGCCCAAATTTAACCCTCCGTAAGGTGTCGTGATGGCACCTAGTCTTTACGATTAAGTAAGCTTAATATTACGAGAAATATAAATAAAACACAATATTAAAAAAAAATAGCATATCTTGAATAGCCAAGAGTAGTACCACTCGGCATATACAAAATAATTATCCAAGACCCGGAATATTACTAAGTCATAAACTGCTATAATCTAGGTAGCTTTATACAAAAGTCTGAAAATAATAAAGAAAGTCTCTAGGCGAGGGAGTAGAAGGGGGCTCCGAAGATCTGCGGACGCAAGCAGTAGTACCTTGAATTCTCCTAGAATCAGCAGCACATACTAACCTCGTGGCTGATAGCTCGTACTTGGATCTGCACACGAAACATATGTGTAGGGAAGTGCATGAATACACTACAATGGTACCCAGTAAGTACCAAGCCTAACCTCGGTCGAGTAGTGACGAGGTCAGGTCAAGGCCCTACCGGAGTAATTATAATAAATTAAGCAGTAAAAGATATAAGTAAAATTTACGGTAACACAGTTAAAGATATGCTCGAAAATTTAACAGTTAAGGGAGCCCTCGGCTCAGAACAAGGTCCAAATGAATATGCAGTACAGGGGGATCTCCCGGAATACGTCTGTAGTCCCAAAGTAAATATGCAGTGTTGGGGGATCTCCCGGAATATGTCCGTAGTCCCAAAGTAAATACGCAGTGCTGGGGGATCTCCCGGAATACGTCTGTAATGCCAAAGTAAATATACAGTGCTGGGGGATCTCCCGGAATACGTCCTTAGTCCCAAAGTAAATATGCAGTATTGGAGGATCTCCCGGAATACGTCTGTAGTCCCAATTTAAATATGCAATGCAAGATGAAATGGCAGGTATGGCATCGAGTTATACAGTTTATACTGGACACAGATAAGAAAAATAGGGATTTAACTAAGCATGGCGCACAGAATGTCAATTAGGCAATTCAAACACGTAAGCATGCTTCTCTAGTCAAAGTTTAAAAATTAAACGTATTAGTGTAATTTAATAAGGAAAAATAATTTATGATTTAGAAAGAAAAAATGGGATTTTTGCAATAATAGCCCGTGTACGTACTCGTCACCTCACGTACACGCCGCCCACACATCAATTAATATCAAACACCTTAAGGGAAAAGTCCCCAACACAAGGTTAGGCAAGCCATTTACCTCGACCACTCAAATCAACTTGATATCGCGTTCTTGCCAGGAGTATCTGACTCCAAATGGCCCGAATCTATTCAAATTAATTACATAATATAAATATAACTACAAGTAACTAATTTAACTAATTAATTCGAAGCTAAAGCATGAAATTAGGAAAAACGCCAAAAAAGTCTCCCCGGGCCCACATCTCGGAATTGAATTAAAATTACAAATTTTGAACACCCATTCACTCACGAGTCTAACCATATCAACAACAACAACAACAACAACAACAACAACCCAGTATAATCCTACTAGTGGGGTCTGGGAAGGGTAGTGTGTACGCAGACCTTACCCCTACCCTGGGGTAGAGAGGCTGTTTCCAAATAACCATCGGCATCCTTCCCTCCAAAAACTCCTCACTCGAACTCACAACCTCTTAGTTGGAAGTGGAGGGTGCTTACCATCAGAGCAACCCACCTTGTCCGACACCAAATGGTCCTCCAAATCCACAAATCAAACTTTCCAATCTCTAGCCTCTAACTTCCAATTTTCACCTTAAATACACACTAACTAGATGGGAAAATACATGGCAAAGCAAGATTATTGATCAAAAATAAGCACAAGGTACTTACCTCAAGAAATGCCTCGAAAATGCTCTCAAACATCTCCCTAAACCGAGTTTGCAAAGTCAAAAATGACAAAAATCGCGAAGCCCTTCGGTTTTAACCACTGCCCAGGTATTTCCGCACCTGCGGAACCTGGGCTCGCACCTGCGGGTGCGCTTGTGCGGAAAAAGTGCGCATCTGCGCAATTCACTTGCCTCATCTTCCTTCGCACCTGCAACGAAAGGGCCGCACCTGCGGAAATCCCTTCCGCTTCTGTGTAAATTGCGCACTTGCGAACAGTCTTGCGCATTTGCGGGCATCGCAGATGCGGCCTTTTTCCACGCACCTGCGACCCCTGACCAATCCACCCAACTCCGCTTCTGCGCCAATTTTCTCGCACATGCGGGCAGCCTTGCGCAGGTGCGATTACAGCAGAACCAGCAAAAGCATCAGATTTTTCCTAAGTCCATATTCATTCTGTTAAACATCTGAAATACACCCGAGGCCCCCGGGACCTCAATCAAACATACTAGCCAATCCTAAAATACCATACGAACTTAGTCGAGCCTTCAAACCACATCGAACAACACCAAAATCATGAATTAAGCACGGATTCAAGCATAAGAATTTAAAATTTTTCAAATTCTACAAATGACGCTGAACCATATCAAATCTAGTCTGAATGACCTCAAATTTTACACACATGTCACAAATGACATTACGAACCTACAGGCCTAAATCTACTACAGACCTCCAAAACATATTCCGGACGCGCTCCTAAACCCAAAATCACTCAACAGAGCTAACGGAGTCGACGAAATTCTATTCTGGATCCGTCTTCACACAGTTCCGACTATGGTCCAAACTCTTAGGCTTAAACTCACAACTACGGACTAAGTGTCCCAAAACTATCTGAATTCCATAACCAATCACTCCGGCAAGTCTCAATAGCGAAAATAAATGTGGGAAAAACAGTTATTAGGGGATCGAGGCTCTAATTCTCAAAAGAACTGGCCGGGTCATTACATCCACTCTCTTCCCCCTGATCGGGAAAATCGACGTCTAAAGGGATGTAGTGATCTTCCATATGAACATCCGACGATTGCAAAGACATTGTTGCAGAGAAAAGATGGTGAAGCAAAAGAGAATAACCGTCGATGAAAATAGAGAGTTGAAAGGATTCTGCGAGGTAGATGAAGGAGAAGCTATTGCTTAAAGAGAATGAAGAGTTTGGAAAAAGTTTTAAAATCAACTAACCTTCCCCTATTAATCAGGTTTGAGAGGCACCAGAATCGAAACAGCGGGTCATGATTAGCACGAAAATCGAAACGACAGAGCCAGTCAAGGGTCACACCTAAATCGATGTGATGCGTCAGGAAACGACATCATTATGACGCATGATGTCATGACGTCACTTTTTCTCTTTGACAAGATGCCCCAACAAACTTCTTGGGTAAATAAAAAAAATTCAAAATATGCGAACCTCAGAAGACCACGTAGCCTGTCTCCACGGCCACGAACTCAGCCAACTCTATAGAATTGTATCATGAACGACATTGTCCGCTCACCGACCTCGTCCGCGGGAACGATCTCAATAAGCGGAGGGACTAACTGTATGGGTCAAAATCTATCTTTAGTCGAAATGGTATTAGTAAAACACTCTTGGGATGCCACGTGTCGAAGTAATTTAATTATCAGTGAAGGCCGCGGTCGAAGAGTCAACAAGACAGAAGTCGAGGAGTTGTCATAGAGGCCAAGGCCGAGCACTCATGGCAGAGCAATAACGACTAGTTTCGAGATAGGACACAAAAGAGAATATTCTAGTGAATATTTTCTGCACTTGTACTGTTAGGGTTTTTAGGAACATGTTCCCTACAAATAGAAAGAGACACAATGATAGGGAACATGTGATATTCATTTGTAAAAATACACTTTGACTTGAGAGAGAGAATTGGATTTCATTGCAAGCATACAAACATTATCTTTTCACTAAGATTCTTGTCTACACTTTTTCACTAGATTCGAGAATAACTCGAATATTTAAAGGATTGTCCATCACTCATCATTGTCAGAGAGAACATTCACTAATTCCATCCTTTCTTGGGTGACTCATTCATTTTATTTACTTAAATGACATTTATTGCTATTCATCAATATTTAATGCTACATTATTGCCTTTGATTTCTTGCATATTGATTATATGATGCCGCTCTTATCAAGACACACCTACGTGGTATTTATTGCACTTTTGAGAACTTCATCTTTGGGATATTATTGTTGGCTAAGATTAATCCTTATTTATATAAATTTAATTAATTGAACCAAGATCTATATTTTTGGGTCAAACAATATTGTCATGCAGCTGAAAAACAGGTTTAGACGTGTTTATAAACTAATCTTTATATGATTATGCAGCTGGAAAACTGGTTCGGACGTGTTTATTTAACTAGTTATAAAGATGATATGTGAAAGGTAATATAATGACGGGCAATTTAATTCAAGTGATAGGAAGTCCTCTTTTTTTTCTTTTTCTTTTTCTCTTTGACTTTCATTTCTGGTTGTTAATGTTTGTTTAATTAATAGGTTGAAAAAACGGAATAGAAAAAGAAGGAAAAAACAAATTCAGCGACTATAGCATTTATTACCACGAGAACGCAAGCATGAGAGATCCGATCTAAGCTAGCAATAGCAGTCTGTTAGCTAGCAATAGCAGTCTGTTGTAAGTTGAAACTAGGGTACATAGGTCGGGTTGATTCGCATTTTTCGAATTTTTAAATTTATAAACCAAATCAAATCAATAAAGTCAAATTTTTTAATTTTGGGTTTTTCGATTTTTTCGGATTTTCGGGTTTTTTTGGTTAAATCTTCATAACACGAAATATGTAACTTGTGCTCCAAATATTTCTTTAGTTCTAGTAAGATACAACTATATAATCTATTTTTCAAGAAAATAATACAATAATATGAGATAAATTATAGCATTATACTTAAATATTCAATAACAAAGATATTAAAATTGCATAAAGCAAATATTGCTAATTAATAAGCCATAATAAAAATTAACATAATCTAAAAATACAATATAGGTCATGCTAAAATAAGTATAGCTAATAAGTACTATTAATTAAATAACTAAGCACTAAGAAAAAGATAAACTAAGTTATGCATTTTCATTATAAACCAATGTAAAACTAAAAAATAAATATCCAATACTATCATCATTCCTAGTGTTGAATTAATTTTTTTTATTAGCATTAGTATTGATTTGAACTTTATTTGAGTTACTATATTTATGGGCAATAAAATTTATTTACCATTTAAGAATGTTAAATCCAAACTTGAAATAATACAATAAAAGATAAAATTATGAAAAAATTTAAAAAATATTTATAAATTACATTATAATAAATATTTATGTATATAAAAATATTTTTTAAAATTTTATAAATGTATTATCGGGTTAGTTTGGTTTCGATTTGACTTTTTTTAGTTAAAATCAAACCAAACTAATTATGGTCGGTTTTTTTTCTCCAATACCAAACCAAATCAACTAAACCACAATCGAATTTTTTTTCGATTTGATTAGAATTATTGATTTGGTACGATTTATCGATTTTTTTGTATACCCCTACTCGTAACAGTTCAATTAAGAGAAATAAAAAAGAACTAATAAAAGGGGAAAAAAAGAAAAGGATACAAAAGAGAGAGTCGGTAAGTTGTATTCCTAGACACATGAATGACTTGATAGTATCACATGCGTCAACCACACGTGCACAACTACCGAGGCCAAAAACAGGTTTAAAACGTAGAATTTACTCTTATTTATCACACATTTGTATTCTGTTCAATTTTTTCTAAATAGTTAAAGTTCGAGTCGGTCCATGTTTAATATATTTTAACAAGAGTGAGCTCATAATTATTTATGATTATGCCAGGTTAATGTTGTTAAAAATGTCTGAACCGATCAGTTCAAAATACCCATACGTAGTTTAAACTGTGATTGTCGTATATATGTTTAGCTAATAATTAGAGAGTTTAAATTATATACATCGTTTACCCTCGAAATCAGATAACAATTAAATTTGTAAATATTTTAAAGGATATGCGGATTAATTTGATACAAAACGATAAATTGAGTTAGAATGGACAAGTAAAGATACAGTAAAT
This sequence comes from Nicotiana otophora, assembly GCA_000715115.1. Taxonomy (NCBI): domain Eukaryota; kingdom Viridiplantae; phylum Streptophyta; class Magnoliopsida; order Solanales; family Solanaceae; genus Nicotiana; species Nicotiana otophora. The sequence continues at coordinate 25,204 of AWOL01S0001596.1, forward strand.
TTAAATCACCCAGCCTTATTGACTTTTTCACCCTCGATTCAGGCTCACAGTGAACAATATCAATGAACGAGAGAAAGAGCTTACAATAGCTGTGAAAATAGTAGTATATTACTTTGGAATGCGTGTTACAATGTGTCTCATGAATTATCAGACCCCCCATGTTATATAGTAGGGGAATCCTACTCTAAGTACAACTCCACAAAAGGTAAAAAAATCTTTTGTTTAACATATTGCCGGTTCTTCATCGATACGTGTCGAGATCCACGCCGTGATATCTGGCCGGTCGCGGATATTACGGCCTTCTGTTGGTCATGCTCGATTGACCGACAATGTTCTCCGAAGTCTTTCAGGATTTGGATCGATCTCGAATCATGACCCCGATATTCTCGAGTGCAGGCAACGTGCCCCCGGATTCTGACTCGATGAGACCTTTGCTTCGATTTCGTTCCTTCACAATCATATCTCGAGCTCATTTTATCCTATTTGAGGCCGTAGTATATCATGAGCTCGATTTTTACCCGTATACAGATAGTCCCCTCGTTTCACGGAGACTAAGCTGACGAGAAAGACATGAGCACACCGATTCCTTCTTTAATATGTCGTGGCATAAACGGCAAAAAGCCCGAAACGTCTCGTCAGTCATGTCATAATTGCCTTAAATGCGCGTCAGCCGCCGGTTCGCTGTCCCTGGAGCTGAAACATCGTGGAACCCCTATAAATAACCCCTCTTTTGTTCATTTTTACTTTACATCAAACCTTCTACCCTCGTACCCTCAGGATTTCATTATTTTTTTTTCATATTCTAGCATTTTTACTTTCGCTACTCGAGATTCCTTTGCAAAATTTTTACTCGTCATCCACTCAAGCCAACACATCTGAGCTTCCAGCTTTTAACCTTTCTCTATCTCCTTCAAGCTTTCCCCTATAACATGGAAAAAACCTCAAAATCTGTTCCCTAAAAGGTCGTTTCTACCTCCCAAACGACTGCTGGAACCAATGAAACCACTTCCGATGCGGTCGACCTCGGGAGATCCGCTGCTAACGTGTTCATCGATGAACCAGCACCTGAACCTCCCTTGAAGATGTTCATTCCCACGGGTTGTTCGGTCACTGACGTCTTCAAGGTCGAGAAACCCTCTTCAGTGCAGGGTCGTTTGCTCGATCACCGAAGATGATCTCCCCTTAGTCCGAAAGGACTGCAACTGGGCCGAAAAGAACATAGCGGTCCCCGACTCTAAGGAGGCCATTACTACACGCGTTGAGGGATACCTAAGTGTCTACTCTTATCCCTTTACGCTGGGCCCGGTGGATCCGGTCATCATAGACTTCTATAAGAGGTACGAAGTATGTCTTGGCTAGATCCACACCTCGTTATGGAGGATCGTAATCCTCCTTCGATTTTTTGTGAAAAAGATCGACTTCTGTCGGTTTACCATAGATCATGTGCTCTATCTGTACAATCCACGAATCTTCTAAGGGGAACTAATAAAGCTCACGCGCCGGGATAGTAAGGCCCCATTCTCAAGCATTGATGAAGACCGAGATCGAGGTTGGCAGGGATGTTTTATTCGGGTGAGGACCTCGGACTTGATTCCGGCAGAATCTAGGCCAATCCCCGAGAAGTGGAATGCGTCACGCAAGTACAACTTCTCTTTAAATTTGATTTCATGCTCATCTCCCTTTTTCCTCATTGGTGTTTGTGGTAGTGCGGTTGTTGCTCAAATCCCGAATGTCTTTCCTCGGTTAAAGGAATAGATCGAAGGCATTGTCTCACAGATGCCCTATTTCGAGCGCTCCTGGATCAAACTTTCGAAGGGCCGTTGAGAGGCACTTTCCCATGGTAAGATCTCTTTCCCAAATAGGTTTCTCTATGCTTCTTCTTCTAGCATCACATTGATCTCGTCCAAGTCACGCCTCTATTCGGGGTTGTGAAATGGTCGATTGCAATAATAATATCCAACAAGGAGTCGGGATCGAATCCACAGGAAGCTTAGATGGAATTAGTGGTATATATTTGGATAAAGCATGTGAAGTATCTTGGTTTCACTTCTACAAATAGGGTTATGTTTTTATTTCTAAAATTACGTTAAGGATTACAATTCTAAAGATATAAAACTAGAGAATATTGTTTTTGGATGGTTTTCAAATATATAAAAAGTCCTAGGGGTATGACCTTCACCTAGGTGTTTGCCTAACGAGTTGTAAACTTTAAAATTTATTTTGTTGGTCGGAGTGTATTATAGCAATCAACACTCAAATATTCACTCAATACCTCTCGGTAAGAAAGTGATTTTGCCCTATTTGGCTTTCTCAAGTCCAAATGGGTATTGAACAAAATAGTTGATAAAATGCTCAAGTCGGGTTTTACTATCTCTAGGTTCAATCCTTTAATTTGGGACTATCAATCTTTTGATTTTATCCCAAATTCTTGCTAGCCAAATTTTTCTAGACTAAGTCTCTCTTTCTCAAGTAGAGACCAAGTCAAATAGGCATAAACTAGTGTTTTTAACCATTAATTCTACAGTTAAAGGCAAGAATAAGGCTAGAAAATAAACACCTAAGCATAAACAAGCCATAAATCAAACACCCATTAGGTTCACACATTAGGGTTGGGTCACAACCCTAGATAGAAATCTAGCTACTCATAATGGATATAGAGGAAAATAGAGAAGAAAAGATGATAAAACTCATATTGCAAGATTAAAAGATAAAAATCCAATGTTAAATCACCAAAGTAAGCTAAAGTTGCCTAAAGGGGTAAAGAAAAACGGCTACAGGGCTTTCAATATTCAAAACTTGACACTAATTTCGAGAAAGTAGTCTATTTATACAAAGCTAAAATTTTCGGACAAAATTATCCTTTCGGAGGTTCTGCGGACGCACAATTATATGCGCGGTATGCACTTCTCTTCAGATCTTGACAAGAGTTGATTTTGCGGCCGCACAGTTCTGGATTGCGGCCACATCTCTCATGTTCTGCGGTCCGCACAATTCTGGATGCGGCCGCACTAGGCTCTTCTGTGGACCGCACATTTTCTGAGTGCGGTTGCATAGCTGTTTCTGCGGCCGCACAATTATTATGCGGTCCGCATTTCTTCTTGAGATTGAAATGAAACTCTATAAACTTTGGCTCTTACGTATCTTCTGCGGTCGCACAATAATTGTGTGGTCCGCACTTTGCACTGGGGCTCTATTGATTTTTCTTCACATTCTACGGCCACAGATAGAAATCTGCGGTCCGCACTTGAGATTTTGTGCCTGATTTTTTTCTTTGTTCAGATTACTCCTCCTTGAGTTGGATTTCATCATAATGGCTCATTTTCCAATACTCCTGCAGGTAAGCATATTACATCAGTTTTCGGGAATACAATTAGACACTTTTGGACTAAAACGAAAGCTAAAAGGCGCTAATAAGTAGTCAAAATTCCGAGTTATCAACTTCCCCAAACTTAAGCCTTTGCTTATCCTCAAGCAAATAAGGTAATTCTCACGTCTTCAAGATAAGATCTATTCCATCTAATCTAAGGTGAATCAAACACACATCAATTAGGACCAACAATTACCAACAACACTTATGAATTATCAACAAGGCAATGATTTGAAGTTTTAAACACAAATAGTTCTAATGTGACACTAGAGCATCAAGAGTTGACTTTACTCATTAAGGAAGTTCGCTCTTTCATGTAGGTCATTGTGGATCCCAAACTTCTCCTCCTCTACTCTCCGTTAGCATATCTCACTTGAGAATGTAGCACTCACTTCAAGGATTTGTAAACAATTCGCTCATCTCTCTCAAAAGAATGTCACAAGTACGGCTCTAAGTACCATATGCTTGCCCCTCATGTAAATCACCACTAATGTAAGTTCACTCGGCTTGAAATCACGTAGGGCTTTTTCGAAATGTAATGAAGGCTTTTGGACTAAGGTAGGAAATGTTGGAATATAACGTGTTTATCTTTCCTTAAACACTCCATTTTCTCTTTTTGGCTCATGCTTTGACGACTCTTTGAATCATTTTATTTTTCCTTAGGGGAACTAGAGAGACTTAACATCACTCTTTCTTGGTCGATATTCGTTTTCTCCTTCTTTATTTTCTCCATGCTTTGCATTTTTGCTTTTCTTTGAATCCCTTCAACTCTTCAACTTATTCACTTTCTTTTTGTATCTTTCTTTCTTTTTCTTTGCCTTTCCTTTTCTTCATTTCTTTTCTCTTTTTGTACCTTGATACCACTTTCAAATTTCTCGTCTCTCCCCCAAACTTATGTTTTAGCCAATTGTTTTTCAAGAGTGTTAAGGAAAGCTCGAGTGCCAAGAGAGGATCACTACAAAATGGGTAAAGGCTTGTAACATGATTATCAAATGAGAAAGGTTTTAGGCTCAAAAGGGTTGACTAGGGATAACAACATTGGTGGGTCATGAAAATTTTCAAAACGGGTCAAGGAGAGCCTACAATTATTTCCCAAACCAAGCAAAATTTAAAATTTTGGCTAGAAACACATTCGGGGCAAGTTCTAGACCATTCGCACGGGTACTTTGACTTGCAACAAAACATCTCACCTCTCACACAGCTGGATTGTTCAAAAGGATAGAGTCGAGGGCCCACAACAACCATAATCGATATTGAAAATCACTAATGGTTCAACTAAACCACTCAATGATTGCTTAAGTCAACACAAGAGTCAAAAGGTCACTAACTAGAGCTATTTCTTTCCAAGAACTTGTTTTTAATCATAAGCCTGCAGTTAAGTGTGTTGGTACCAAGTGAAGCATGTTTGACTCTTCTAGTTCGACTCAATTAGGTCCTCTTATTCATTATTACTACTGTTCTTACCTAAACATCAAAAACGGACTCAATCCTTTAAGAATGTTGTCACGCCATCCATCGTTAGGAAGAGTCACCCGGTTCACACAAAATCCACATTTGGAAAGAACCGTGGCATTAAAAAAACCAAAGGTTTATTAATCACTTAAACATGAAAAGAAACTACTAAATTAAAAAGAAGTTATTAAAGTAAATAAGAAACTATTAGGCTAAACATTGACTACTGAGAAAATAAAATAAAGAAGCTATGAAGTAAACTGCTGAAAGTATAAATGAATATACAAACTGAGAAAGGGAAAGAGAATATATTCATCAATAGAGAGAGAAGAATAGGTACATAATGAAAATAAAAATAAAAAGAGAATGTTATCAGTTATTATAGGCCAATGTCAAATGTCAAATCAAAATAGACTCCGCCCCCTAAATAAAAATAAGCATTGTCCTCAATGCTTAACAAAATAAAAACAAGGAAGGGAAAGAGTAGAGAAGACTCCATATGTGGTCTCAGTGTCCATAGCAGCATCACCTCCCTCAGGCCCCTCCAATTGGTTCTCATCATCCCTGCTCGGGGAGTAGCTGGGTTGGTGAACATCTGTAGCACCGCCTCATCCGTATGGACAGCGAGGTCTGGCTCCTCAGACTGGCCAGCTGGTGCCACTGGAGCTGATGGTGTTGTTGGGTCTACTGGTATTGATAGATCTGTCTCCATTAGTAAGTCAAATAGAAGTTCTCCAGCGGCTGCTAACTTGGTCACCTCTCATCTCAATTTGTCAACTGATTTCCTCGAAGCCCGAGATTTCCTCATCTTCTTCACCTGATTCCCGAGCTCCTCAATTGCTCCCCCATGTGCCACCAAGGTGTCCATGATGGTCTTCTGATTTTCTAATATTTTCTTCAAAGTTTCCTCCACTAACGGAAGAATCTGGGGTGATGGGGTAGAATTCTGAGCTACAACAGTACTGGATAGGTCAGACAACTTTATAGTAGCTGTCTGCATCCAATTGTTGAGACTCGCCAGAGTCTGGGAGACTCGCAACACAGAGAGTGGATAAGCAGAGGAGTAAGGCAGTGATACTGATGGCCCTCAAGATAGAGGTGGAGGTATGGCAGTTGTATCGGTGGAAGGCCTGGCTGTTGTGGAAGGCATGGCAGCTGAATCTGCAACTACCACCGACGGCTCATCAGGCTGGCCTACGGTAGTAGTCAACTTACCCTTGTTCTTCGGGTTCCTTGGGTCCTTCAGAGAGTACCAGAATAAGGGCTTCTTAGCCCTAACATTCGTATCAAAGCTCTTGGGCTCCACCCCCGCATCCGTGAGATACTCCGTGATAGTGTTGGGATACGGATAGGAGCTTTCACCCTGCCTGACAATCAGAGACATGTTGGCCGACATGATGGCACCCACATTGATTGGGTACCCGGACATTATGGAAGCAACTAGGCCTGCCCGAGAAGTATTGGGAGATTTGTTTCACTCCGGCTTGGGTCTATGCGACTGCACACAAATGTTTTCCACCCTTTTGCTTTAAAGTTGAGGGTGTTCTGCTGAATGGGAACCCCTGTTGTGATCATGGTGGTGGTGGTCCTGGAGCGGCTAGTATCTCAGGTAGCCAAAGGCGAGATGCATCACCCATTGCGAACTTCTCTAAATACTGCACCGGCTTCATATCCTCGAACCCCAAATAAGTGTTCAGGGTGCTCCTTGGAATCCAATACGCTTTTCGTGAACCATTTCCACCGTTTTCTTTCCCGAAATTATCTTAACACATTCGGGTTGTATCTATCCAGATCTTTAGACACAAATTGCTATTCAAGAGTGAGCGATCTCTACAGCCACCACTCTCGGAACATGTTGAATGCAGTCAGGCTCACAACCTATCTTCCCAAACTTCCTTCTTCTTTGACCTCTCCAGGCCTGCAACTCTGGTATCCCCCTCCCTCCCC